>WEKY01040928.1:19921-29951 GCA_013390045.1 Picathartes gymnocephalus
TTTTGTTTTTTTGTGGGGGGGGGGTGAGGAGGGGAGGCAGTAAGTAATAAATATAGGAGCAAAACCCCACTAAAAACCTGTGAAAGAAGAAAAAATGCACTGTTAACATTTTATAACATAGCTTCTCTATCATTTGAAACAAAATTGTTCATTCAGTTTCACATCTTCACCTCTTTATTTACACTCTGAGAACAAAGTCATTAACTGTGTAACTGGGAGGTAGCAAATAACTATGAATCAAACTTTTTATCTTAAGGTCGAAACACAAACTTTTCAAGTGGTATGCTTTCCAGTATGATTTTTAACCTGAAATACCTACCAAATCTTTGACTGTGATACCACAAAACTGTGGCAAGTCAACAGGTTCCTATGTGGAGAAGATGCTTCTCTGTTAAAATGTACAGTTGGGGTAACCATATAAATATATACAGTAAGATTAAGAAAAGTAAATCTTTAATTCACAGAAAAATGTACTGATCAGTCATAAGCAAAGCACTCCTCAAAACTTTAAATTCAAGGAAGATTCACACATAAAGCAGTGTTCAAATTTGTGATGCAGTAATCAAGATGCAATTCATCAGTTTACAGCTAAACTAACAAAGGAGAACCAGGACTGAAATAAAAGAAAGAAGTTTAAAAGTACTAAGATAAAACAGCACACAACAGACTAACAAGAACTTCTGCTACCAATTGGGAGCTTATCAGGTGGAAAAAAAGAGGAAGAAAGAAGACCTTCGAGTCAGATATCATAGCCACAAAAAGGGAGATACTGCACTAGGTTGTACCAGCCAACGTGCTCTTGCTGATACAAGAAGCAGCAAGGAAACTAAGGCAACAACACTTGCTACAATAAGCTGAACACCGTCCAGCTCAGTCTGCAACATACAGAGAAAGGCTTATGATGCTTATGAGCCACCTTCTACAAAAACACTGTTAAACTCAGCAAAGTGGAACCTGAGATGATCTGCTCTACAGAAATACATGACAAGGGCTAAACACCACCGAGGTGAAAAAAGAGTCAAGATAAACAGGATGTTAACAAAGTAACAAACCAACAACCTAATCTGAATAATAGCAACAAAGAAAGACAGTTTAGCCAAGGGTAGCCTTGTTTTCCATATAATAGGAGTGTTATGACACTGTTAAAACTAGACTTACCAACTCTGGAAACCCCATCCAGCCCTGTGCTTTCATGGACTCATCAGCAAAGCATCTAAAATTTCTTACAAAATTATACCTCTTCACAGAAGCGGCCTGCAAAGTAGCTTAAATTTTGCTGTCTTTTCATTGTCAAAGGTGAAGGCAGAACAAACTTGAGGTTCACCTCTATGACTGTCAGTTCAGATGACAAGTTACAAAGCATTTAAGTAACCGTGGCTGTTTGTCCTCCATGAGGACAAAGACATCTAACATTATATGGAACTCTTTTCAGGGTAAGCGTGATATGCAAGTTTTCAGAAAAAAAATCATATAGTATTTAAAATAATTTTTATTTTGGCAAATTCAGTTGCAAAGTTCCAATTTAAAATCCTCTCAAACTTCAACTGTATTTATTTAGTATGGTTATCTGTTTTCTTTTTCCATTCTAAAAGCAGGGCAAGTATTGTGAAAGCTCCTAGATACCATGAAAGCTACGCCCAAGGCAAGTCATTGCCAGTCACAGTCACAAGATCTGGTAGAAGGACTGGTACCATGGACCTGCTACATTATAATCTGTAATATACTGTACCACCATTCACCTTCAGGACACCTAATGTAAATACTTAAACCTGGTCAGTTATTATTTATTTAATTTAAAGGAAGGAATTAAAATGGCAGAGATGATAAAGGAATCTAAAAATTCTATTTACAACACTGTGACAAAAACCAGATTAGTTCTATGGAGACAAGCAAATCCTCTTCAACTTTGTGGCTTAGCCACGTATCTGTAAAACAGCCGATGCGACCTAGTAACTACATCAAACTTCTTTGCTGCCAAGTCATATTTGTAACTTGTTCACTACCTTCAGGAAGTCACACCCATCTTGCAAAGCAACACTGAGATTAGTACTGTAAAATCAGCCCATCAGTGAGATTTTTAAAAAAATATTGCAACTTTTGCAGAGAAGGCAAGACCTACCTACCTACCGATCTCTCTGCAAGTTCTGACCTCCTGCAGATGCCCTCCTGCTCTGCACCCTCTTCTGAAAGCAACTTTGGGTTTTCAACTACATTTCTAGAGGCTGTCTTTAACTCCTCCTCTTTGACACAACCACAGTTTTTATTGCACTCCAGTTCGGTTGCACTTTGGTATCTGATTAAGAACTGTCAAGTGCAGCTTTAGCTGTAACAACTAAACTGAAGACCAGCAGCATATGCCCAGGTATTACATTCCCAGAGATGGCAACGGCACCTGCAGATGTATGGTTCTAACTGGGCACAAATTCAAGCCACCCTTTTTCACCCTACGTTGTGAAGTTATTAAGTTATATTGCCCTGTAATAACAGTAAAAGCATAGCAGAGTGTGGTAATGTACTACTGCAGACTGCACCAAAGGACCATCTTCTTGATATGTTCTGCCTTCTGCCTCTGGCCTTTTGCATTAAGACATTGTCATTACAGAAAAAAAAATTCTATTAAAGACTACAGCATGGTTTTGCTTAATTAAAACCATACAGAAATTGTTTTGCAATCGACTGATGATGGCAGATCAAACCTTAGAGCTTGCTGCCAGATTTTAAAAGCCATTCAGATCCTTCATTATGAGGAAATTATATAGAGAGAGGCTTTTCTTCTCCCCAATCACTTATGCTTGCATCCAGGGTTACCACACAAACTGAGAACATCAGTTCTCAATTAAATCCGCCACACTGTTATTCCAAAGTACTGCAGAAAGTGAAGTGCACGACACTATTTTCTGTAGAAAAACATCAGTGTGATAAAAACCAAACATAAAAATAACAGGCAGTATACATGCTCCCACAGGAAATCCCAAACTTTCTCATCCATGTTCCCTTCTTCCTTCTTTCTGACTCACTGGATAGCAGCTAAATTATTGTAGGAAGGCAGGCACAACTAACACCTTTCCTTTGCTATTAAATGTGGTGTCAACACCTCTGAAGGGTACCTGCAACCCATGACACCAGGTGTGATTTTGTCTATTAGTTAAATAGGGAAAAACAGAGCTACTTTGACTGGAGGCTAGCCTTGATAGCTTTTGTCCAGGTACGGTCCAACAGATGTGTTACTCCATTGAGAGCTGTGCCAATCTAAACTACTGTCTCCCATTGCTTGTCCTCACTTTTTCCCTCCTTCTGTCAGCAAAATGGCACATGTTGGTATAACCTAAACTTCTTTTAAAAAAAATCCAAGCACACCACATCAAAAGCAAACAAAAACAAGACTCTACCACCCCACCCCACCCCACTTCTCCCCAGAATATTTGGACAGAACAAAAGAGCAAAACAGAACATTTTGCAGAAGATACAATGCAAAACCAAAACTCTCTAACAAGATCAGGACAGGGAAAGACTGTTTGCTGATTATACTGGCAAATTTGAGGAGCATTAACCTCTGCAGTGGACAAGAAGCTGAGGATGAACCATATGACAGCAGAGCTGCAAACTATTGCTCATTCAAAGCAAGTTGTTAGATCCAGTGTAGCTCAGAAGATATTTCCTGTAAACATATTTTAAAGGCTCAAGTTTCCAATAATCAGGCAGCATGTTCTTTTTCTAGCAGACAGAAGGTAGAATATACTGTGTGTCCTGCTGTGCTCTGTCTGATCTCCTTTGCTTTGTGGCAAATAAAATACTGCATTGTCTAAACTCTTATGCAACTATATATGATTTCCTGAACTGTTTCTTCATTCCCTGTTTTGAAATACCAGTTTACAGGAACATGAGAACATAAAGAAGACAAACTCACTTGATTCTGAGCAAATCATTATTGTGATCAATGTGGCACCTCTTTTTGCAGTACTTACACCATTACACCAAAATATACCCTCCAGAAAATGCATAAATTTGCCTTGTCTTCATGTGACTTCCCCAGAATTATTTCAGATTTGCTTGCATTATGTATGCAACCGGTACTGTGCACATTATGTACACAACATAATAAAATAAAATTTTATCTATTCTCAGATCCTGGTTGTGAAGAAATAAAAAACACATCTGCAACTGTATCACTTGGTTGCAGCAGTGCCTCAGCGTTTCTAATGCTAGGTCGTGTTCCTGAAGGAGTCAAAACTTCTTGTCGGGCAGAAACACAGGTACGATTTACCTTGCTCTGCACCTGATTTTTATGAAAGTAAAATCATAGCACACAGCAATACCTCCCCAGGCTGAACACACAGAGTCAGAACCCAGAGCATGAGCCAGCATTAGGTCCACTCCTCAACACTGTCAAATACACACCTCCACAAAGTCAGTCTAGATAAAGAGTGCAGTCCTGCAAAACGGTAAGCCAGGAAGAGAAGATTACAAAAGATAGTCTAAAGGTCAAACTGGCCTGCCCAAGAAGATCCTGTACTTCATATTCTATTTTACATACTGAAGAGAAGACATGGTTTGATTTCACAAGCATTACCGCCCCAACCATCTGCTATGTGTTTATTCAGAAAAGATGAGGTGACACCCAGGACCATGGTGCACCAACAGTGAACAGTTTTGTAATAGTGTTGACAGTAAATGAATGGTGTCCAGTACCTAAAATTCTTACTCCCTTCTTTCATTTATTCTATCAGTGTCACAGTAAGACACATTTTACTTAGCTACCAAATGCCCACAATGCCTCTCTCTTTTTTTATCATGGGAGGCAATGTTTTCAAGCTAGATAATATTTGACTGTAAAACGAACCATCCAAGGGACAATGGCTGGAAATTATCTTCATGCAGTGTAACCAACTGATCATTTTCCGAGGATGTCCAGTTTTACATAAATTCCCAAGATGCTGAGACATTAAGAT
Organism: Picathartes gymnocephalus; assembly: GCA_013390045.1. Lineage (NCBI taxonomy): Eukaryota > Metazoa > Chordata > Aves > Passeriformes > Picathartidae > Picathartes > Picathartes gymnocephalus. The sequence continues at coordinate 24,871 of WEKY01040928.1, forward strand.
GGGTTTTCCTTACTGCACTGACCTTGTAACATCCATTTTCTGAGCCCCCACATGCAGCTTGAGAGCTCATGTAAATGGGAACATTGGGTACTACAGCCATGAAACATACAGCATAATATGGAGAAATCTAGGCTGCATTATTACCTTTTCATATAAATAATCACTATTTACTCTGAAGGCTGTTTTCTCAGGAATATGAATCACAAAGGAATGGGGAAAAAAAGTGCAAAATCTAGGGAAGCTGGGAAAGATGTCATACTTTAAAAAAATAAATACTGCACACTGCAACATTGTTCATCAGCTACCACAGTCCTCCCAAATGGCTATTTGACACATACCTTCTTAGCAATCTTTTAGATGTCTGCAAAATGTTGTTAGTGACAATAAAGCACTATGCTAGGAAGAAACAGCTCTTCCCATTTATCCTGGATGCCTTGCTCATGACCGGAAGGAGATCAAATATTCATACAGATTGAGTCAAGTTACTAGAGTTCTTGTCTCCTACTTATCACAAATACAACACTAGCTAAGCAGATCTTCACCAGTAAGTGTTGTGTCCTCTATTTGTCTTTCTGCTAAATTTTACATAAAATTGCTATCTAAAGACACTCCTGGTTTTCAAAGAGACAATTCTTACCTGTGACAATTTTTTTTTAGCCCTCAATAAAATCTTACTGGTGGCCCCTTGTGACATTTTGATTTTCCATGAAATTAAAGACTATGATGTTTACATATCTGAAATATAAATCCCACTAACAAGCACAGAAAATAACATGCAGTTCTTCTTGAGATAATAGGAAATATTTGCATCCAACAAAAAAGGCACAGCATTTACAAGGAAGTCAAAATTGAGACAACATGGGTGTTGAAAGACAAACCCCTCCCTTCCTCAGTTCACACACACACAGACACTGGCAGCCTTCCCTCACTTCTACGCACAAAAGTTGTTTCCTTCACACTCACTGTGCAAATGGAAGTTAATCCCTCCATGTGCCCAACCAAGCCCCCCGCCCCTGCTCTCTGTACCCTGAAGGTGCTCATCTCTTTCCACTATCCCCATGCACTCTGCCTCTCTTACTATGCACCAGCAAAACAGTAGTCACTTTTCCACACAAATTTTCTGTGTAAAATCAGTTTTCTGTAGAAGTATCAGCATTATAATATCATGTTCTCATCAGAATCTACAAAGCTATGGGACAATGATGAGAAATCTTTCTTATGTAGGCAAAACCACAAAGGCCACATTCTTCCTATTACGCCTGCTTACCAAAAAACAATTGTAAGTCATCTATTTCTCCCAGGGACAGAGGATAATTTAAGTAACTTTTCCCAGACACTCACGTTTGAGAGTTTTTGACAGAAGGAGCTCACCCTAACCAGTTCAGTTGCATGCATTTTTATGTCATGTATTTAGAGCCATGATGCTAATATTTAGTGATAGTAATACTTGTGACACAATCCTTTTCATACAAATCCCCCACACTATCATACAGACCTCAAAAGAGCTCTTCTTGCAAGTTTTCATTAAACAACAGAGGATACTGTCAACATGGTATTATTTATTTCATGTCCTTGTATGTGCATTATACAAATCAACATTTTACCATTTTGTTCCATATGTCCTCAGGAGAAGCCCTCCCAACTGCCTGACGGAAATAGCACTGAAGCCAGGAAAAAATAAATCTTATGCTGTAAAGTCAGACCACTTGTGTCTATTTCTGAAATGAGACAGAAGAAATCTTTTATAGCCGTTTGTATTTCAGGAATCTGGGACTTATAATATATTCACCTATCACACACAGGAAACTCGATGAAGTTACTGGCATTTAGTGCAATCCAGAACATTGCAGTGCTGTCTCTTTTTTTAACAGCAGACTTGCTGCCCAAAAAACCTGCATGCTCTGTTATTCACCTCTGCCTGTAGCTGCTTTGCCATCTGGCACTATCAAGTATTTATCTAAAAAGTAAATTTGAATTAAGGATCATGAACCCACTCCCTTTAAACTGTGTTTCACCTGAATATACAAGGTCAATTCACAGTTATGTGAGACATCAAACCTACCAATCAGCTGCTGTTTATTTAAGCTCACACAGGTGAATCAGAGGTGCTCTGCTGCTTTAGAGGCAAAGCATCAATTTGAAATGAAAACTGAGCTAATCCCAGATTTCTGCGTCCCTATAAAATACAAGGAGTATTCTGCACAGAAATAACATGTCATCATAATCCAGGCCATAACCTCATTTAACCAGAGAAAAATGAACTATCCTCATCCTTACACTGGCTCAGACTCTGGAGCAGGACAGGGGAGCTATAGTCATGAAGTCAAGTGGAAACTCTGACCCTGAAGGCAAATGAAAGGACCACCATTGTTATACTCAGAGTATAGGCTGTACCCTTCACTCTTTATTTAAACTAGCACAAGCTTAAAAATACACAGAGGTTTAAACAGACAAAAAATGAGACCGTGACTTTATCTGTGTGAGGCAAAAGCTCGTGCAACACAATGAGGTGGGAGCCCCTCTAACAGTTCAGGTCTTCCAGGGCAAATATGACGTGTTCCCTACCTTCCTCTGTGTCCCCCAGCTTGAACTGCTCCAGGATTAAGTGAAGAACTTTTCAGGACACACTATAAACAAAGATTTAACAACTCTTTCCTGCTCCTCTTTAAAACCAGGCAACAAATCTAATCCCTACAAGACTTCTTCAGAAAACTTGGCCCCAGGAAAAGGGGCCAAGGAGATGCCCGGTAGATGCTTACACTTGTACAAGACCCCAAAAATAACCCATGTAAAAACTGTCATCTCTAAAAATTACACAAATAAAAAGAGGAGTTCTCCAACAAACAAGATGGTCCAGTACTGCAAATGGTGCTAATCATACTGCTCATGTGCAAGGATCTTATTTCAACATAACTCTAGTGTTCATGGGCTTATTTCAAACATGCAAAAAAAGAAACAAAAACTTGCTAAAAAACCCCAACTCACAAACTTTCTCCCTCCATTTCAAATTCCTATTTGAATACAGAAATGTTGTGCTGTTCTCTGACAAGGATGTACTACAGAAACTCCAAGACGCTGCTTTTTCATATACTGCAGAGCCCTTTCTCAGGAAGTCTAATGTCAAACTGCATATCATCATAGAAATATGGCAGCCATTTTTTCTGGGGAAAAATAGAAATCCTTATTGAGTGCATAAGCCATCTTTTACTCTGTGTAAAACTCAGCTTCTGATACAGCAGTGGTCCAGCTTGGGTTGATCATTAGCTAAAACTCTAATACAATAAAAAAAAATCACTCATATTAAAGATGACTCACATAAATTAAATGAGTTGCAATGACAGAATTGGATTTCCCCTAAGTTCTTCATCAGGCAAGGCTAGTTATAAATCATTGCTGATGGCGCTTTTGTGTAAAATAGCAGAGTAAGTGCTTCCTCCCACTAAAGAATTTTGGAGAAATGCTTTATTTTCTCCAGGGCCCTCATTTCTCCACCTACTACCCACAGCAACAGCTCTGTCTCCTGCAGCCATTTCCCACTGTCACAGCAGGGAGAGGTAGAACAACATGCCCAAGGATGATGCCACTGTCTGTTTTGAAACTTCTGCTCAAGGACTGAGAGAGCAGAACATGTAAGAGAACAGAGTTAATCCAGCAGCACTGCTCCCTGACTGCCAGGAAGGCTGACAAAGGGCTCAGAGTAACACAGTTAGAGCATGGCCACAAAAGAAGCCACCAAAAAAAAGCAGGAGGTTTTACAAAGGAAGAAACAAATAAAGCACAGCTGAACACCTCACCTGTTGTTTGCAACACAAGCAGCACACGGAGGAGAAGGGAAGTGCTGATTTACATGAGCTTTGTGGCTTTGCACTACTCACGGCTTTCCTAGGTGGAAAATCTACCAAGGGGAAAGAATCCTTAAACAAGTTACACCAGAGCAGCTGAAGTGACAATCAAAAAGGGTGCTTTATTTCAGCAGGAAGTTCACAAAAGCTTTAGAGAGGGCAAAAATAACAAAGCATGGCTCTGCAGTAAGGCAGAGATGAGAAGAACAGCTGTGATATCCTGGAGGTTAGGAACAGGAGGGAAGAATAGAGAGCTGGGATCTTCTGTTTGGGTTTACAGAAAAGAAAGGCCAAGGAGATAATGAATTGTCACAATTCAACTCCTGCCAAAAGTACCAGTGAAATAATCCAAATAGCTTCTGCCACTTGTTACCTTTGCAGCCTAATACAAAGACATCTTAAGGTAACAAAGCCCAACTTTCAGGGTGCCTAGGAGGCAGGCTTCGACAAGCCCTATTACACTTACTAGAAAATCCCTGCACAGAAGGATCAAATGCAGCTTGTTCCTTTGCACTTAACACAGGTATGTTCACTTCCCTGCGCAAATCTCTCCAACCTTGGATATTTATGTTTTCAGCTGTAACTTGCTAATATATCCCAAAGAAGGCACATAATTCTTGACACAGTATCACAACAATCACTACTAGAATTGCATTAGCTCTTCACAGAAGCACTCCAACTCACATAGAGCAAACTGTCTAGCTATCTTGCAAGACTGGACTTTTTGTTCATTTTTCAGCCGACATTCTTTTTCCCTTAGTGGCATCCCAGCAGCAGAGGGACATGAGGATGACATGAATCAGAGGGAGTTCTCTCTGGTGGTCAGCTCTTACACAAAGAGTCTGTGGACAAATAAACGCAGAGAATGTCTTCAGGTTTGTTTGGATTTAGGGGCTGCCATCCTGTTTTCTAGATGTTAAGCAAGTTCTTGAAATGTCTTTTGAAAACATTAACTTTAATGTTAATTATTTAATTGTGTCCACAATGCGTTACAATAAAGAAATTATGTAAACTAAACTGAAGATAATTGAGTTTTATTATAATGAAATATTTGTTGGGACATAATACAGAATTTGTACCTAGGTGCAATTGTGAAGGCAAACACACTTCTGATACAATCTTAAAAAAATAATTCAGATAGAAATCAGTGGAAAAATTAAGACTGTAAAAGAATGTTTTATTTCTGCTTGTTTGGATTTGGGAGGGGCAGGAGGCTGTCATTTGCCGAACTTTGTTAGT
>WEKY01040929.1:0-40547 GCA_013390045.1 Picathartes gymnocephalus
GGTTTAGATTGGACATCAGGAAGCATTTCTCTTCCTAGAGGGTGGTCAGACTTGGAACAGGCTTCCTAGACAGGCGGTCGATGCCCCCAGCCTGTCAGTGTTTAAGCTGCATTTGGAGAATGCCCTAAGTAACATGTTTAACCTTTTAGTCAGCCCTGAATTGGTCAGGCAGTCCCACTAGATGAGCATTGTAGTTCCCCTCCAACTGAAACAGTCGACTCAGAGATCTACAAGATCTGAATTGTACTTGCAGCTATTTAGTTGGTAGTTATTGGGGTTAAGACATAGTGAAGTGTGTTTTGGCTACAATTTAAATGCTTCAACATATTTCATATGGAGCTGACTACCTTACAGGAGAAAATCCTTGTCACACCAGTTCCGCTAAAGAAGGTAATTTATATAAATTGGTTTCCCTTTTCATCCCTTTTTTACAACTGGTAGCACTAATGTTCATCACTTTTTATAAGCATCCAAAATTGTGCCAGATGTCCTGTGCTTCATCTAACAAGAAAAACTAACAATTTCATTCTGCAAAAGCCTAATAATCAGGTTCAGAAACATAAAATACACATCAAGTAGAGGTTTAACTTCCATTAAGAGCTTCTATTAGGAAGTTGTTAATAATCTTTACTTCTCAAAACAGAGCAACTTTCAATCACAGCCTAATTCTGTAGGTCATGCTTAAATATATTTAAACCCAGCCTCTTTTTCTCTATATAACCACATGGGAGCAAAGATTGACAAGGGGAGCTGAAGCAACTCCAGGTCCCTGCTACTGCTTTCTCCTTTATTCTATGTGCTGGTCTAAGATGTGCACCCCATTTATACCAGGGTACCATTGGCTCTATTCATGTCTTTGCTCCTCATTAGGATTTGCAGAAGGGCACATTAGATCCTAGCAGCCTTTCTGAGCTTTTTAAAGAAATTTTTTTCATAAATCCAGTGTAGAATACTCCTAAGTGAACCATGCTTTTTCTGTGTGATCTTGCAAATTTCTTATCATTTAAAATGCCTGCACAGTAGGGAGTTTATCATTAACAATGCTGCAGTCACTAAATGGGAATTATCTGTCATCTGAATTACATCATCTACAGCCAGGACCATTATGCAAGCCTCCTTTTGAGAAGCAATTTAACACCACACACTGTAAGGCTGCATTATACTGTACACAATCCCACCAGTGTACAACAACCAGAGTGCCACCTAGTGTGACCCATGCTACCATCGCTGGGGCTAGAAACAAATGCTGACATGGGAGGAACTACTGGAAGAGGCTGAGAGCACAGCTTGCTAAAATACTCATAGCAGGAGATGCTGAATGAAAAAAAAAAATTTAAAACTTTTCAATGTATTTTAATACTCATCAGAAGAAGTCTGTAGAATAAAACAAGAAGAATATGTCCAAACACTGGAAGGAATACATCAATTACTGTCTTTAACTACGTTCAAAACTGAAGGTATTTTTCTCTCACTCCATCGACAGGAAATTAGCAAATAAAATCTTGAGATTCAGTTTACATCATGAATGAGATTCAGTTTACACCATTAATCATCAAATCTTTCAGAAACACATTAGAGAAGAGCCAAGTCCTGGCTAAGTTGCCATTCCTTGCAACTGTGCAAGAATCTGACCAAAAACATACTGTCAAGCAAAACTAGGCTTACCTGAAAGTGCAAAATTATGGTCCATATCAACCCCAAAGTCAATTTGGGATTCCCATCTGTTATATCATCATTTCTGATGTTAACCAGTTTCACCTGCCATCACAGAAAGAAAATACAGGCAAAATTGAAATAAATATGCCACAAATACATACTGCATTACACAGGCATGATTGTAAAGGTTGCACTACTCACTTCCTGAGCCTACTCTTGTGGAGTTTTTTAATTCTCAAAAGCAGAAAGGAATTGCATTCTGCCTGTATGCGGCCTGTCAGGAATTGCCCTCTCCCACTCACACCAAGATGAGGAAATTCCTCAGCTGTCACTAGGCTGGCAGATCTGCTCCCCATGCCAAATACCCTTTGCCTTGGCTCTTGTCAAAAGGGGAAGGCATGACAGAGCAGGGCAGGATAACATGAATATAATGATCTGTAGCTGCTGTATCAGTTCCAGGGCAGTGCTGACAGTGGGAAGTTATCACTGCCATTCTTCCACCCCATGCTTTCCTGTACTTAAACAAGGATTCAGCAGCACAAGAACTGGCCTGCTAAAACACAGGTCTGGCTTGATAAAAGCAGGAATTTAGTACCACGTTTAAGTAACCAATGGCTTGATAAAGACAACAATTATTGTTTTTTCTGATGCTGTAGTCATTCATAGTGCTATAAACAAATGGTTAATAGGATTAAAACAAAAGCTGCTATTACACTCCCATAAACTCACATCCAGGGTTCAATAATTCAAGTTTTTGGTATAATTTTATTAATACATTTAATTTCTCTACATGTATTATGCGTGCATACAGCCTAGCAGTTAAAGATGACTCAGCTAAAAGACATTTTATGCTTACATTAGTCAAGTTGCATGCACATGCTTTTCAACATATACCCTGTTATCAACAGAACAAGCAAAGGCATGTCCTTCTTTTGATCTGCAGACATAATCTTAACTATTTTGAGGGGGAAAAAAAGCCAAACCATACTCTCTGCAAGAAAGACTGTATTCCACGGTCTGTTGTTTGTTTATTTCTCAAGTTAGGCTTCAAAATCATCAATATATAGGATCTCTCTGCTCTACAATCACAATAAAGCCTTGTACTTGGAGGTTACACAGCCAACCTGAGCAATTTAACTCCTAAATACAGTTTAGAAACACCTAGTAGAGGGCTGAAACTTAAATAAACTGCAAGCCCTACTGACAATTTGCCACGACCAAAGCCCTACAAGTATTCTGTACACTAGAATACAGCCATCTTCACAAAGCTGCGAGGCTAAAGAGAGCACAAAAATCCTCAGATCACAATCGACAGCAGCACGCACACGTTCATAAACATGAGGATGACACAGCCCTACACCTCCTGCATTTTAATACACATGGTCTGCCATGCATAAATAAGGCATGGTGTGGCACAAATCCTGAGGTCCTGCTGCATAAAAATGCCATTGTGACTGTCAAGTAGCCATTCATTTACTTTGTAGTGTACTTGTTCAGTGGCTCACTTAGGTTAACAGGAAAAGTTCGCTTTGAACTCAGCAAAGGGGGATTTTGTTCACAGTGCACACATGCAATTCAGTGACCCAAAAGGCAAATTTGAAATTTCAAAATGCAAAATGACATCTGGTTTCATAACAAAACTAAGTATCTGTTTGTGGTTTGCTACCTCATATTCTCACAAACTTTTGAAGTAGCAAAAACAATTTATTTTTTTTATCGACCAATCAGAAAGCAGATTTTCAGTGTCAATTCATTGGGATGTGATGGAGAGGGAAGAACAGTTTTTCCTTCCACGTTTTGGATTTTTTTTAAATTGCCATTTTTTAAAGGGAGAAATTGAGACTTCTGTAAGTGTTTAAAAGATATTGAAAAGTGGAAAGAAATTCAAAATAGCAGAAATGCAACAATGTAGATTTCAAGTGTCTGGCTAAAAGGAGATATAAGTGAAATGAAGTCTGAATCTTCCAAAATGCCCAGGTGGCTCTGATCCTTCCTAATTGCTCTAAAAAGACCAGTTTTGCTTTAATCAGGATCAAAGTTTGAGAAACTTTTCCCAAAACAATCAAAACAAGGAACTCCCATACAACATGCAAATATATTTGTATTGGTATTTTGCACTGAAAATTAAAGCGTGAACAAAACAGCATACCAACTAGTGTCTGGGCAGCATGAAACACAGTTAAATTTACTGTAAGCAACTCCTAAGAATCTCATCCATAATTTTCTCCTCTTTAATAGCATATAGCACATGGAATGTGTTGTTATTGCTCAGGGAAGGGTGGCATAAAACTACCGTTGCCACATCTCTCTTAACCATCTCAAGCATGACGTAAAGCCAAACCTGCATGAGCAGCTGTTAGACAACATGCACAAGAGACAACACAGGACAAATTTTTTTATTTATTAGCTACAGGTGACAAAATTTTCAATAATTGTTTTTATTATTTTCATCATACCTGGCGCCTTTTCAAATAGTCAAGTGCAATTTGGACGTTCTGGAGTCTGTGAAAACGCATCCGACCTTTTTCTCGGGGCTACAAGTGGAAAACAGTAGTTGTGAGATTTTCTCATCGGACAAAAGAACAAACAGCCTGATTTAAAAGATACCATGTAGAACATTTGACGTACTACAGCTTTAATGAAGTTAATACCTTTGGTGGAAAAGTGTGCTTTAACTATTTATTTTAACTGTAGTTATTTTTAGGTAAAGTGGATGGCAAGAGAGATCAGTGGTACCAACTGCAACTTCGATCCAGGCAGGCTGATAGCTGTTCCCTGTAAAGTACCATTAAGGCCAAGAAGGCTACTGCCTACAGAAACTAAACTGGAATACATTATTATACAGTATTTACAATCTATTAAGCAAAACAAAACAGAAGTAATGTCATGGACCTTTACATTGTGCTGGTAAACTCTGTGATGGAAAAGCTTACCTCTGTATGGAACTTCATGGCTTAATGGTATGACTGCATAATAATTATGATATCTATACATATTTATTTAAAGCATCTAATAAAGATAGCATCTTCCTCCAAATAGAATAATACAATATAAACAGTCCTAGAGGGTAAGTTCAAAATCATGACATGGGTAGAACATTTTAAAGGATGAAAAAACTAACAAGTCAGTCCCCTCAAAGCAAAGTCAGAACTATCAAAAAGAAACTGTAAAATCAAAATGAGCAGTGTGTTAATGGAAACATGGCAAAACTGCATGCAGTTAGTGTAAAATCACCAAGAAGAAGAATCACACAGAAAACGCATACTTAGCTGTCACAAATCAGCATGGGAAAGCAGTTAAATTTATACCAGCAACATCATATCCAAGTCCTTCTATTCTTCCTTATTTCAGATTTTTCACAAACTTTCACAGCAATAAACTGAAGGGGACTATAATTGCTAGGGATCAGCCATGAATATGAGCATTTCCTCAATCACTGTGAAACACACAGACAAGCCCAATCCTTCCTCAACTGCCTTTTTTTCCCCCTGTGGAATTTCAGATGCTTGCCAAAAAGAAACATAGGAAAATAAAGTTGAATAAGAAGCATAAACTGAAACAAAAAAAAAATTTAATTTCCATTACAGAATCTTCTATTTAGCCCCTTGTTTTTCACACCAATAACTCAGGATCAAGCATTACAGACCTTGCTATCAAGTAGCTTCCATGGATGGAATGAAGGACTGCAGGAAGTCCATAACAAGGAAGGTATAGTAAATCCCAAAATACATCGTTAGCATCTCAGAGGGGAAATATTTTTTTATAAAATAATGCAGCATTTTGAGTTATGCTGCACTCCAGAAAAAAGCACACAAATTCCACTGAAATCACAACTGCAGCACAACCCACGGGAGCCAGGGAGGCACTCAGGTCCTATGACAGCAAGTTGCTTTAGCAAATGCCAAAATGCAAAGTCTAAAAAGGCGTGAAATAGCTCAGTTGGACTAACAAGCACCCAACGTTTTACATTTTTTAAGCAGATATTTCCCTTCTGGATGGGCAAAATATAATATGAATCAATAATTCAGCATTTGTTGCAAGAAAGATAAACCCTGCAAACTATCTGTATTTTTAGCAGCCACAACACAAAGCTGTTGCTTAACTTCTAATCTACCTGCTTTGATAAAAATCACTACTACAGTAAATTCTAACAAACAGATCTGCACACTGAATTACCTTATTGCAAGATCTTATTCAATATTATGGCACACACACCATGCACATAGTAAACTGGTGCTTCTAATTAAAACAAATCTTTTTTTGGCCATTCATTTCACTAAGAAGAACCTTCAAGTCCTTTTCTAAATTACCTGTATATGGACAATACTGTTTGCAAATTTAAAAAAAGTCTTAATTTAATAGAATTATGGTATTTACCTATCTATTATTTTAAAAAATTATTTTATGGCTTCTTGATAGCGTTGTCCAGTATGCATTTACACCATGGTTTTGTACAGTTTAATGAAAGAAAACAAATAGAAATCTTGAACATTTGCATTTTAGCTGTTCACAAAGACGCTGAATAAAAGTTCGTCTTTACCATACCTCCACCACAAACACACATATCCTGGTTTACCAACAAAAGCTCTTTTGTCCTTTCTACAGCCCACTACTGCAGCACACCAAACTAAGAATTTACATTAGCAGACACCACACTTCAAACACTACATTAGTACAGTTATGGGGGTCGGCACCTACCCCCTTATCCTCATCCTCCACATCCTCATGCTGTTCATTTGCGCATGCTTCTGTTGAACTCACCAACCGTAAGGTCTTCAAAAAATCTCGCTCTCTTGGCTAATGAATATAACAGACAGGAGACAGGACAGCAAAAACACAAGACAGACCACAAATGAAAAGAAGAGCATGAAAAGAAGAACATAATGAAGAGAACAAATACCAAGCAAGGGAAGTAATGCTCACAAAGAAAGGAAATGACACCTGAGGAGCGTGTTAAGACAATTTCAGGGACATTTTATCCTTGTTATTTGTAAGTTACTCCCTTAAATGCAAAAAGATATTAAGCATCCAATACTTGTTAAAACAAAAATCAGAAAGAAAAGGAAAGAACAGAAGAAATAGTGCATCACCCTATTACGAAAGGAAGTCTCACTAACCACAAGAAACGAAGATAACAGATTGCACACCCCCACAGAATTCACACCAGCATTGTGGTGTATTTACCAACAGAAATACAACTTGTGTCTTTGGTATCACGCCACAGACTAAAGAAAATATCAAAGAAATCTACAGCAGTCAATACACAAGGAGTTAACAAACAGAGAAAATGCATAATTAACAATCTGAAACCACTGATTATGATCTAAAAGCTTACCAAGGTGTCTCCAGAAAGGACTTCTAGAAGGGAGATTAAGTTATGTCCATCTCTTAGGTCTTCATATAGGTCATTCACGTGCTTTCGAACCTGCACAGATAAATGCAAAAAATAAATACAATATCCCTGTTTATACCTGAGAATTCATGCTCCTATTAATACATATCTTCTAAAACACAGATAAACCTCAGCTATACCTCAGCATTTCCTTTTTTAATTTCTTCACTTTCATGACAAATTTACAAGTGCAAATTGACAAAATAATAGACAATTTTCACATTTGTGTCTGCACCTGCACAGTTTCATTACACTTTAAATCACTTTAATGAAAAGGAAAACAGTATTAAGTTACAGGTAATGAATGCATGTAGCAATGAAAAAAACAGTACCTGACAATTTAAACGGTATCAGATACTCTCCTATTTGGACCTAAATAATGACCACTACGACAACAGCAGCTAGATTCAATGAATTGTAAAAAAATACACAACAGATATATATAATCAACAACATGCATGTTCACTGCAGTCAGGGTGAATGTAACACACTTTCTAACCAAAGCATACCATCCACCAATTAACAGTATGTATAGTCACCTCAGGTATCCCAGTACTTAGTGAGCTTTCCCAACAACTCACACATACACCTTACACACCCTTCCAAAGAACTAGGACATTGGGTTGATCTAGTATGGCACTGCAGTGACAAGAGAGACAGCTGGAAGCCCCACCTTTACTGACAGGCACAACAGATCTGGGAGATATCTGTCCACAGGCCAACTTCTTGATTCTTACCATTAGCTTAAACACATCTTTATCTGAAATGTCTTAAGCAATTTCAGCCAGCTGCTCTTCGAATGTGACACAAAGGACCTAATTTTTCAGAATCAGAGATTTTTGACTTGCTAGGGCAAAGGTTGAGGGCTTTCCAGCTGCAGTTTAATGTCAGCTCCCTGGTGTTCCTGTTGAACCACCAGATCAGAAACTTCCTAAGCTTAGGATAAAATACATCAGAAATTTTCTTCTTCCTCACCTCTGCCAGAGATGAGTTCTACTTCCAATATGAGATCTGTGGAACACACTCTGACTGCCAACACATGTGTGTTATGAGGGCAGCTGATCAACCCTGATCTCCAACTTTATACAACAACTCGGTTTGCCACACTTTGGGCGGAATTTTGAGATTAATTCTGTTGCATAAATAACTGTCTCCATACCTAAGATTAGTTTCATAAATGCTTTTTAGTTCAAGTTTTCTTACTACAATTTTTAAACATGAAATTACCCAGCAACCTGTTTTCACAAACACCATCATCTTAATTAAGAGTAGCATCAGAACATATTTATGCTTGTGCTGAAGCCTAGCCAGAACAAGTCATCTAGAAGACTGTTCCATGAGGAATTACAACACGTATTTTCCAAAACGTTTATACAGACTCTGCATACATAGCCAAGTTACAATCCAATACCCTAATACATATACATAAGCTTTACACCCTCACACACATACACGAAATAGTATAATTTTAATTTTAGTTACTTTTTTTTTAATCCTGCAAGCAATTAATATAAAAAAATCTAAGAAAAAATTTCTCAGCTAATACTGAAGTACTGTTAAGCTGAACAAAGAAAAAGAACAGGTGTTCTCCTACTACATCTCTGGTGAAAGGAAAGAAAGGGAAGCCGTATAAATTGATGTCCCTGATACAAGATTTGATTATGATAAATGCTTGAAAGATGAAAAGCACAAGGATCTTTAATTTTTAACCCAAAACAACTGTGACTTGTTATTTTTATATTCAAAGAACTGTATCAAACTGAGCGCTAAACTTTTTCTGTTAAAAGTAGGCAGGTTTTCTTTATGATAAAACCCTGTGAGAGGGCTGCCTGCCCCACCATCCAGGATATGTCACTTTCCACTTCCCTTTGGAAAGCAGAATCCCCAGCACAGACTGGTGGCCAGAGGCATGAGAGGATATAAGGTTAAGGAGAAAGGAATGTGGTGTACATCTCAAAGACACTGCACCAGCACAGCTGAAGAACTGTCTGTGCAGCACCAAGTCAATGTCCACATTCTTTTCAACATAAAACTCAGGGGATTTGCCCAGTGTGCAGGTATCTGAATTGTGGGATGAGAAAATAGCACTATTTCTGTTCTGTTTGCTTTTTTTAATCCATTAGCTGCAAGATAATTTTGTTATCCTGCTGCTCTGTCTGTCACAGCACACATTTGTTAACCTTCTGTTTGTTTCTTATGCTCTGAGGTTTCCTAAGTATTACAAAGACAACCATCTTCCTCAGTTTATCTTTCAAGAAATCAAGGACACATCAGAGATGAACTCACATTGGATATGAAAAAACTGGCATAGAGCTGTCAAAACAGGAAAACCAGAAGTACACCTTATGCATGTGACTTAGTTCTGCCACTGGCTGGCAATTACTGTGAGGATTAATTATTTAGTACATATTGTGCCAGTCATCCTGGTACAGGGCAACATAATAAGGAATTTCTTCCAATACTCTGAGCAGCAGATGTGCATCTAAAATGCTGTATTTGGGCAACTGATGTGAGCAAGTATGTTCACTCAAAGCATCACATCACTTCTTCCAAAAGGAGCATCTTGTGCTCCTCAAGAGATCCCACACTGACACTTGAAAAATCACCTCTCTCTATACCTTGGGCAACTCTTGTCTCTCAACACAGATAATGAATTCTTTTAACTTACAAGAAACAAATATAAGTACTTCATTGCTCTTTACTGCCACATTCAGTCTCCTTCAAAACACACAGTACCACAAATACTGGATGCAGAGGGGGGTCGCTGGACAGATGTGTCAGATCTACTGAGCCCATGGCATTTCAAAACAGTTCTTGTGGCTTCTCAATAAAATCACAGAACTGTCAGCCCTACATTTTACAAGGTCCACGTGCAAAGCAGGTTACATGCCGCCTTAGGCAACTTTTTGCAATATACCCATGTGACTGTGGCAGATTTGGTAATTTGGGCATGAGAAGGAAGACATGGGAAACACCGAGTGGCTGAGAGGCATCTGACAAAACTTAAACAAGAAAAGCAAAATGGCTTCACCAGTGAAAAGCAGACAGAGTGAATGTAAGGCACTGTTTCAGAAGTGATTCATCTTCTGATCTTCATCTTCTGGCACATTTGCTATGATGTTTGTGGTAAGGAAAGCTCCATTCTCCTTGACATCAGCATCAGATGTTTTCACATCATCCTTTTCCAGCAAGCTTATGCTTTGCAGTCTAGTGCCTTGGGGAATTTCTGCACTGCTACCAGTAAAAAAACAGCTTTTAATACTGTAGCAGTGACAAAGCTGGAATCCTGACACCAGGCATGCTGGACACTTGAGAGATGAAGACAAAGAAGATGGCTGTCACCTCCCAAAGCTTCCACTTGGACCCCCACATCATTCTGCTTCTACTATAAAAGACCCTGGCCTGCCAGGCTTGCCCTGCTCCTCTGTGGGCTGGCATCACAGCATCTGTCACCACTGCCTTCAGTCTGCCTAGCTCTTATTCCTTTCCACAGAGAAAGAAGACCATGATTCAGCTGCCTGGTCACACATCTAAAGGGCTGGTTTATGTTTAGGGGCTACGCCATTTGGTCTCCCTTCTTCTCCAGAACGGCTAAGGTTTGCCTAGGTCCTGCTGGCCAGTCCCACACAGATGTCTGTACTGAACACCTTCATACATCTCAAGCAGTCCTAAGTGTCCATGCTTAGCAAACCAAACTTGCACATAGTGATCTCTAGTTTTGCCATCAGTCACAGCAAAAAACAAGCCATCTTCCACAGAAAACCTCTTCCTTACAATTTTTATCGATATTACTTGTCTTGATTCTAGAACAAAATCCATAGTTTTACACACTAATGGCTGGTTATGGCTATATGGCAGAAGGGGAAGGACTGTCACTTCTGCTACTGCAAGCAAAACCAGCTCGGTCTTGACAAGGATGGACAGGAGGTCACTCTCTAACACTGCCACACTTACTTCTTAGTAGAGCCTGTTGCAATAGGACAAGGTATAAGAGTTTTAAATTAAAAGAGAGAAGATTTAAATCAGATATAAAGAAGAAATTTTTTACAGTGAGGGTGGTGAAACATTGCAACAGATTTCCCAGAGAGGTGGATGGCCCATCCCTGGAAACATTCATGGCCAGGTTGGATGGGGCTCCAAGCAACCTGATCTAGCTGAAGACATCCCAGTTCATTGCAGTGGGGGATTGGACTAGATGGCCTGAAGTTGTGCCAGGGGAGGTGTTGGTTGAGTATTAGAAAATGTTCTTCACCCAGAGGGTGGTTGGATGCTGGCTCCCCAGGGAAGCGGTCACAGCACCAAGCCTGACAGAGTTCAGGAAGTGTTTGGACAATACTCTCTTGCACATGGTGTGACTCTTGGGGATGGTGCTGCACAGGACTGGGAGCTGGACTGGACAATCCTTGTAGGTCCTTTCCAATTCAGCTTATCCCGTGATTCTGTGACTTCTAAAGGTCCCTTCCAATCCAAACTATTCTATGATTCTATGATGATTCTACTAAAACAAAGAAGAATCACACCTTTTTTCTTACTTAGAAGTAAATATGCCAGGAAAATAGGGCTGCGCCCATTTCTGTGTATACAGTGGGTGCAAACCCAGCATACACATAGATCCCTCAGACTTTCATTTTAGGGTGTAGTGTGTTCCCGACCAGCACCTCAAATGCATGGAGCACAGTCTCAACTGAAACAGTGTATGAAGAAGCAGAAACAAACATTAATGTGCTGCAGAATCTAGAGTGGAGGCAAAAGAGGCAGGAGAGAGAATATAATCAGATCAAGCAGGAACAACTCAAAGTAATGCCCATGTACTGGAGGCCACCAGGAAATCCCTGAGGCAGGTGAGGCAATCACTGTGGCCCTGGCAAGCTGTACGACTTGGAAACAAGGCAGAGTTTTGTGCTCACTTACTTGCAAAATTACCCATTTTTTTACAAGGTGAGGAAAGCAGACTACTGTAATCAAATATCTTCCCTAGAAACATCAGAAGTCTCCCTTTCTGTATTATAATTAAGCTGAACTGATCATTGTGAGAATATGCCAAATTAGACCTTTTCTTTTGGTTTCCAGAACAGGCAAAATTAGAATAAAATCTGAACCACAGTTATTTTGAATAAATGAAGTTCAGTTGTCAAGTCTTCATGAAATCAGTGTAATTAGCCAGGAGTTATCAAAAACTATAATATTACAGATCCAACTGAGGCTGTTCAGACCACATTGCCTGGGAAAGTCTTTTCAAGTACTGCTCTCCTTGCTTCTGGAAGTAAAGTTAATTAAATGCCCAGCCCAGACATAAAACATTACTGGTTTTCCAAAGGAAAATGGGAAAAGGCTCAAAAGACAGAACTGTAAGGGGGGTGTTTAGGGAAAAAAAGGGTCAGGCCTTAATTACCACTGAGGTCACAGATAAGTCCAAATGATAGCTGGCACAAGGCCACTGTGAGTTTCACAATAAACTTGAAATTTATTCTTTAAGAATCTGAGTCAATGTCCATGGAAAAAAGATCTCTTAGAACTCCACTCACTTCAGCTACAGTACAACAATTCTCACCAAGATAATAGATAAATAGTAAAAAGCTCCTATAACTACAGTGTTCCACAGCAAATCCCATCAGCATTCAAAGAGCTGAAAAACTTTTGTGGCCACTGTTGAGATCCTGACACTCTGATGAGTTTTGCTAATGTTTCAGCTTTCTAAAACATACTTAAGCTTGTTTTTAAAGCAAAACTTTTATTAAAAATGCTACTTATGAGGAAACAGTTTTCTATAAATTTTGAGAACACGCATGTTTTAGTCCTTTCACCTTTAAAAATTAAGAAATCACAGTGGCAATTCTAACTGCATGATAACAAATAAACTTGTGCCATTAGTAAAGAATAAAAAAACCTCTAATACAAAAAGGTGTATTTGTGTACAAAAATAAAGGTTTACTACCCTGACACAGAGCACGATTTATGAGAAGCACTCTAAAATTCTGAACAGGCTGTAACAAGATCCATTAAGCATGTAATTATCAAAATAGGAGATTTGTCAAAATATTCCCATGTGACTGATCTGCCAAGCAAGTCATTTCTCCAAACACCTTCAAGAGTACTTATTTTACTCTACAGACTTCTCACATTCCCCCATGAAAAGGATGAGTATGGCTTCACACACCACAGGCCCACTCCCCCCCAGGTAATTTCCCCCACCGTGCTGGGGAGCGAGGCACTGAGCTGTGCTCCATGGCCAGTTTGGTGTCACGCCAAGAGATCAGGGAGCCAAAGCTCCGTGCAGACTGACACGCACACTGCCTCCCCGAGTCGCTCCTGCTCTTTCATCTCCTCCTCTAAACCCAAAACTTACTGCTGGGAAAAAAAACCGAACTCCAAATACACACCCTCGTCACAATCCTTGTTTTGTACTGAATCTCATGCTGAACTCCACTCGTTCTGTTAGAAATTAACAAGCATGCGAGTTTAATTAAGAGAATTTAACCAGCATTAGGAGAGCCGAAGCTGTGTGACAGCAGCCGCAGCAGCCCCAGCGCTGCGCGGGGCCGGGCCGGGCAGGGCAGCTGGAGGGCTGGGCCGAGGATGGTGCGCTGTGGCCGCAGCCCCAGCGCTGCGCGGGGCAGGGCCGGGCCGGGCAGGGCAAGGCAGGGCAGCCTGAGCGCTGGGCCGAGGATGGTGCGCTGTGGCCGCAGCCCCAGCGCTGCGCAGGGCCGGGCAGGGCAGGGCAGCCGGAGCGCTGCGGCCGAGGATGGTGTGCTGTGGCCGCAGCCCCAGCGCTGCGCAGGGCCGGGCAGGGCAGGGCAAGGCAGGGCAGCCGGAGCGCTGCGGCCGAGGATGGTGTGCTGTGGCCGCAGCCCCAGCGCTGCGCAGGGCCGGGCAGCCGGGGTTGCAGATGGTGCTGTTCCCGCGGCTCCAGCCGGACACCCCGCCCGGCATACCCCGCTTTGCTCTCCCTGGCCCAACAGCACCGGCCCACAGCCACACACGCTTGTGCTAGGTCTCTTCTGTCCTCCTGCTCACTCGCAGGCACAGTCTAGCAAACCCAGTTCTAGACACAGTAGTTCTGAAACTCGTTTTCACTCTTTTCTTTTGTTAGACAGTCTAATAACCCTCTGCAGGAAACAATTCTTGTGGTTCACAGTAAAAAAAAAAAAAGTTCATTTTTTGATACTCAGGAGTAATTTTTCTGCTTGAATATGTTTCTGGATATTAATTCTCACACGCAGCAGACACAGCTAAATTACTCGATTTCATAAAATTCCTTCATGGTTTTACTAAGGCACATTTAAACAATTCTACTTTACAGAGTGAGTTCAACACCCCCAATCTTTGTTTACAATAGATGTTTTCTAACTGAAGATTCATCCTTGATTGCATCCTTGGATTTATCCTTCACTTTCTCATCTGGGCAATGCTTTACACTCTATTATCATGATAACCATAACACCCTTTCTCTGTTTCACCCCTCTAACAGCTTGTCCTTGTATCTAAAAGCTCAAATCAGTCACTTTTTTTTTTTCCACATTAACCTTCACATTTGTCCCAGACAACTCAGTCATCCATTGCTTTTGCATACTCTATTTTGCTCTTGCCTTCAATTATTCCACATGTCTCTGGATAACTCTATTAATATTTGTATGGCTTTAAGGTATAAATATACTCTTGCTTAATTAAAAATAATTATTTCGGCCATTGCTAAGTCTTGCTAAATATTCTTCTATTTTTCTTAACTTCCCATATATTTTTGGTTTTTGAAATGCATTCCAGTTTTTTCCTAAACTCCAAATCAGCAAACAGAGGCATAATCTTACATATGTATCAAACAGTAGGACATAAATACACACATCCAAGAGACCTTTCATGTATTTCAGTAGATGTGTGATATTTGAAACACCATCATTGTACAGAAGAACTTTAAACAAGTATCCTAAATGTCAAAAGTCCTTTCCACTTCCTACAGAAAAAAAACCCAGAAAGGCTCCATCAACACCATTACAGAATGAGCCAGGTTGGAGGGACCACCAATGGTCAGTAAGTCATTTGGTCCAACCTCCATATTGAGGTCACCCAAGAGCACATTGCACAGGATCGTGTCCAGATGGCTCTTGAATAGCTCCAGTAAGGCAGACTACACAGTCTGTTCCAGTGCTTGGTCACCCGCACAATAAAGAAGTTCTTCCTCATATTCTGGTGGAACATCCTGTACATCAGTTTCTGCCCATTGCCTCTTGTCCTATTGCTTGGCACCACTGAGAAGAGCCTGGTCCACCTCCTTGACATCCAGCCTTTAGATACTCATACACATTGAATTCCCTTTCAGTCATCTCTTCTTGAGGCTCAACAGGCACAGCTCCTTCAGCCTTTCCTTGTAAGAGAGGTGCTCCAGTCCCTAAATTATCTTTGTTGCTCTCTGTTGGACCTGCTCCAGGAGCTCCATGTCTCTCTTGTACTGGGGAGCCCAGAACTGGACACATCTCAAAACATTTTGAGGAATGGGCTGGAAGGTTCTCTCCAACCAACAATGGTCCCAACCACTCAGGATAACCCCTGACCAGGTCCCACTCCACTTATTGATTATCATTATCACTGCACTACCCTCACTGCTGTTAATCCTTCGCAGTCTTGGTTGTCTGCTTGTAATGCTACAATTTAAAATGCTAAAATATAAAGTTACAGAGATGTCCAGCAAGTTTTAGAATCTAATACACTGAATTAACCTTCATTCAGTGGATAGCTCGAAGAGAGCACGAGGGACAGATGCCACATGCGGCATGTCATGTGAGGTTCCATGCCACGCCACTCATACTCCCAGCCAATAACACTTCTTCCACCAGTTGTGATCTCAAGGCACAGCATGTCCATCTCTCTGCCCTCTTTTGCACCACCATAATCCTTTCAGATTTTTCTTCAAATCAGTACACTTTGTTCTGATATTTTTGTGTACAGGACTAAAGATATTTATAAATTTCAGAAACAACTGAAATCAAAGTGTTACTCACAACCTGCTTAAAGCCTCGCTTGTGACAACTGTTCTCCCCTTTTAAAAATATTTTATTTACAAAGGTAAAAATGTGATAAACAAAGAATATGGAGCAAACATCACTAACCTTCACTTTACAAGGAACCATCTGAAAGAAGGTATTCTCACTGGAACTGTAGGATTAATATAGATTGAAATCACTAAAGTAATAAAAATATAAGCTTTGCTAAGGAGTTTGGCAGTGATCAGCTTCAAGACTCAAAAGCTGAATAATACTTCACCAGAGAAGAGTTGTGCCTTACAAGGGTGTCAGAGAATAGTAAAAGTGTAAGATTAAGAAGGACTGAACAGATCCCCTCACTCAGTCCTGTGCAGTTTGGCTAGAAAACACCAGAGATACTTCTCTAATTTATTCTGGAAAAGCCAGATGAAGGAAATGTAAAACACAGTACTAGTGTTTCAGTGTTTGATTACACTTACTTGCTTTATAGAGAGGGACATTTTTCCTCACTAATCTTCAAACTAAATCTTCTGTAAAATAAATTGATGTTTTTGTTGTCCCTTCCCCTAAAGTTTGACCTCAGAAATCATGTGTTCACCAGCCTCTGCATAAACACTTTTTACACACTGAGGACACATTATCATGTCTCCCTCCAGTTTTCTCAGTTTCAGACTAAACAAATTCAAATTATCACAACCTACCCTTGATCTTCCAAGAAAACTTATCTTCTTACTACTTTATTAGAGATGGCTACAAACCTCTTGTCCATGCAAAGATCAGAAGTTACACAGACAGGCAGTGTTTCACACCGATGTATGTGCCCACAGGCATGTCTATGAGAAGACAGAATTACAAGCTACCTCCTTGTCTCCTAAGCACCATGCTGCCCACAGGCAGGGTGAAGAGCTCATGTGTAGTTCCTGGAGCTCCCTGGGCATAAGCCAACACAGCCCAGGGCAAGCATTGAACCCTGTAAAGTTTGTGGCAGGGCGAGGATGACACAGTTGTTGCTGACATGACAAAAGGCTGGAGCCAGACAGATGTACAGCCAGTGTTAGAGAAACAGTGTACCTTTACCTATAAAGGTAAAGTCATAGAGCTTGAAACCTCACTTGAAGATGAGGAACAGTGAGGGCAGCAGGCACTGGGATGCTCCCTCTCAGTGGATGGTCCTTGCTCATGGGTGTTGCCTTCCAGAGCCAGATGATGCCGCTGCAGCACCTGACAGCAGCCATGGCAGCAGCACCAATAACCAATGGCACTGGCTCTTCCCAGTGCCAGTTCTATCTGCAGTTGCAGTACTTATTAATGGCAATACCCCAGCAAGCTCTATGATCCTTTAATTCAAATTTTATGACAGTAATCTGCTAATGAGACTACATGTGGTAGCATGTAAAAAAGTATAGACATGCCATTTACACCACTTCCCCTTTGTCCATCTGCTTCCAAAGACCAGATGTTCCACAGTCTCTCCAGGGAGAAAAATTACCCTGCAAGGTCTGTAACTCCTCACTCTTTTCTTCTCCTTGGGAGAGAGGTATTATCCTTATTGTAATTGTAGACTTCTAGAAATCCCCCCCTCTCCCCCGAATTCTCAAATAGAATGATAAAATGTTACAAATCAGTCACTAACTGTTGGGTAAATAAAGCTGTGTGACAAGCAAATGTAACTTATCCGAATATTCTTCAATCTGCTGTTTCCTTATCTGAATTTCACCCTCATTTTATTAAAAAGTATTCTGTCAAGTCAGCATTTTATACAACAGAGAGACCAGAGTAATTCAGACATTTCTACATTGGTCAAAACTATTTACCTTTTCTATTCCTTGGTAGTGTATCGATACTTCTCTTTTCTTCATACTCTGACATAATTACAGAGCCTTTCTCCTTTGATCTTCCATGACACATTTACTCATTCTGGACCTTACACTTCTCTGATTTTACCCCACATTGCTTTATTAACTCCTTTATACAAACCCTTAGTCCTGCTGCCCTTATTTCTACTTCTTGCACAGCTCCTTTGTATTTCACACACCTTGAAAGCAGCAGTGTTGCCTATACGCTGTCTCCTATCTGTTCTGCCTGTCTGTAGCCTGCCTTTGTCCCCCTAACACAAATACCTTCAATAGCTGCCGGATCTCCTGCACTTCTGCCTCTCCTGTCTTACTTCCCCAGAAGACCCTTCCTATTGCTTTCTCCAGTTCATTATCCTCCTTTTACTTCTCACTTCTCTCTTTGCTTTGAAAAGTGAGCCTGGGATTTGCAACCACTTTCTTCCAAATTACCTTCCCTTTTTAAATTTTGAAGCAGTCCCTCCCAGCCAGTCCAGACCTATCTAACTAGGCTGCTTTGATAGCAATTTTCTGAATCTGGCAGGCTGAAGGTCTCTCTGGCTGGCATTTCACTCACAAAACTTGTCCACACCAGAGGCAGACACCTCAACTCCTGTAGCAGGCAGGGAACAGAACAGCAAGTGTGGTTTGCACACCTGCCTGGGGACGAGCTGAGCTGTGCCACAGAAATGCCTTTCTTACATAGGCTACTGAGGGTTCCTTTATAGGTGTTCAAATGCAGAATTCCACATTGTTCCTTCTGTCAATTATGAGGATAAATTATTTTCCCCATCACTATACAGCTCTGTCTTTCCAATGCTGTTTGTGACCAAAAATCCACCATCGACTTCCTTGATCCAGCTCAATGCCTCCAATCAACAGCAGCCACATTACCTTTCTTTTTCTGTTTTATCTTTGGCCAGAGACATGCCACAGTGTTTCAGTACCCCCAGTTCTCATCATCCTTTGTGTTTCCAACTTGCCCTCACCATTCCTGGCCCATACTACATGCTGTCAAACGTAACTTACCAGGGAGGAGTTGTTTAAAGTATGCTAATACATTAAACTCAGCTTAAAACTAACCCTCACCAAAGGCAGTACACTCCAAACATGCCTGAAGCAGGTAAAAAATACTAAGGTTGGCTGATAAAATATTATTCCAATTAAAATCAAGGTATTCTATGTAGAGGAGGATTGTGAACACTATGTGATTACCTTTAAATGTCCCTGTTCAAGGCACCATAAATGCCTTTAACAGAGAACACGTCCTTACAGGAAAAACATGTTTATTCTGATGCCTTCTTAGGTCCTCACACAGTCACACATCTACACTACCTCCGGGCAAGCCTCACTTTCCAGAGTATATGAAATACTGGTGTAGAACAAAATACTTAGGTAATGTTTATGATTAAATGTTTGAAGTTGTTCACTGTCTGGAGTCCACATACCGGGGTAAAAACTGTTCCCACTGGAGCTAATGGCACAGTTACATTAGCCCAAAGGGAGCTAGATCAAGCCCTATTATTTCTAAACTGATATACAAATTATTATTAGACATGGATACATCAATACTATATAGATAAAAATAAGTCCATGCATAATTTAACAATTAATTAAAAAGTCAACACTTAATTGCAAATGCTAGAATTTTATCTCTTGCAATCGCCAAGGAATAAATAATATTAAATAAAATCTATGCTGAGAGCTAATTGCAAACAATGGACTGAACAAAAAGGGAATTAATTAATACATTAATATATTAAGTCTGTCATAGGAAGCATATTGATTCTAGTGGTTCTAATTCATTGTGCTGTCATCGCATGGCAGATTTAGTTATCCTTATGCTCATTCTTTCATATAAGAGCACCTATATAAACCAATTTCTTAAAACAACCCAACACACATAAAAGCACGTGCTCAACTGGTTCAATAGGGTTGCATGCCATAAAAACATTGATGTATTCAAGCTATCCTATGTTTCATGCATATTTAATTTACTGGTTTCAATTATTCTCTTTCCTGCTCCCAATTAGTCATGAAGTCTGAATGCATTAAAGAGGATCAAATAAACCTGAAATCTGTGGCACAGTTTTTATTTACTTGAATTGTTTATTTATTTATTTATTTGCATACTGGCAGAGAGATTTTTGTGATGCAATTCACCATTAGCCTTTAAAGCTTTGTACAATTGCCTCTTCTTTTGCAACTTTAACTTGTGGCATTTGTCACTACTTTTCCTCACAGTTTCCTGGTTATTTTACTCCCTCAGATAGATGTTTTGATTAAACACCAGAAACGTCTCCAGTTTGCTTGCTGAGCTGCTTCGCAAACAGCTACAGATTATATTAAGCAGTGTGATTTACCTCCAAGTGAAGGATTTTTGAAAAAATTTGTACACAATGAATAAATTACAATTGTGCATATTTCCAGGGAAAATAACAAAAACTCCTTTACACCATTAACTGATGATGTTCTTCAAGAGTTAATTTTATTTATTTTTTTAAAAGGAGCATGTCTTACAGAAAAAGCACCTCAAGGCCTTTTAGAACTACTCCTGAATATAAAACAGTAAAAATTTTTAGGAGAAAACCTGAAATATTCTTCTGTCCACCCAGAAGACAGTAGGTGTAGTTAAACAATTGAACTCCAAAATAGAGAGGAAATACTGATACTTTAGCTGCACCCAATGCCTAAAGCAAGCTGGGGAGCACATTGAAGTGGAATTTTACAGAAGTTGTACCCAACAGAGTTTGCAGAATAAACTGGGAGGAATGCATACAAAACTCATTTATATGCACTGGCACAGCAAGGAATCAGTCTTATTTTATTTAACACAGAGGTGGAAAAAAAGCAGCTCTTCCTGGGTACGTTTCAAAACAAAAAGGTGTTAAATTGAGAATTTTTTTTAAAGCTACTACCATTAGACTAACACCAGGTGCCTCATCCTTTAAATACCAATGTAGAGCATCAAAGTAATCATTTCTAAAATTTTAAATGACATCTTAACTGCATGGCTAGAAAGAAAATACTGAGAGTATTCAGTATTCAGTGCTATCTAAAATGATAGGCACTAGTGTCAGTGAAGTGCCAGCTTTCAGCAAGGAATGGCTGCGCTCTATCAGGAATGGTCGATCCTGCTGCCATTAAGGTCATACCTGAACATTTCTCGGAGCAATCGACCTAAGAGGCCATTTGCAAACTGTATACTGCCCAAAGGACACACAGGAATCAATAACTTCAGGTTTCTATTCTGAATTATTCATTCAGTCTTTGCACAACAAAAAGCTGTTCTCTTGCTTGCTAATGCACTACCACTGCAACACAGTACATTATTTTGAACATTGGTATTTAAAAAAATAGCTTTCAAAAGCATTTTGTCCTGCTACTTACTAAAGCCTTCTTGCTAATAACACCTTTAAAAGTGACTTTTGGAGCAACTAATATCTGTGAAGGGATGCTGCCCATTGCTCCCATTAGCAGCTTGTTTCTCTCAAGGTATAGTCAGCCAAGGGTCCCAAAACCCAATGCACACTGTGGGTGGCACCAGGTGGCTGGGCGCCCTGTCAGTGCCACGGACAGGACAGCTATCCCTCTCCAGGCAGCTGCCCAGGAGAGTGTTGCTAGCAGGCCAGTTAAGAGGCTCTACAACCTTTTCTTCCATGAAAAGGAAGAAACATTTTCCCTTGAAGGGAAGATGTTCACCATACCACTAGCAGACTCTACTTGCCTTGCCTTTAGTCCTATTTTCTGTACATTATAATTTCTTAGAGAGAAAAAAAGTACTTCAAAATAGCCCAGTTAATCTCTCAGGACTAAGACCTGGCACTACGAAAATATTTTTTAATTAATTTGAAAAAAGAAAATGAACAACAAAGAGGAAATTATCTGCTTTTATTCTGTTTTCACCAACACCTTTTATTTTCTGACTTTTATTTCATCCTTCACAGTTGTCCCATTATTTCCTTAAGTTTTGGGGTTTTGAATTCAAAGGATGTCAAGAAGAATCTCTGGGCTTTCATCAAAGCTGGATTTCTCCTTGAGTGCTTTAGGACCGTGAGAACACTACACTAGAATAAAACTTGCAGCCACAAATTTACCTTTTCTTGTCACATCAAGGGTTACTTACTGCTCTAGCAAGATTTAACACCCTATTTTTACAGCCACAGAGTGAAACGCTTGCTGGAAGCTGAGGCTGGTGTACAGAAGAGAGGAGATCTCTACCCCACCACCACACTACACTGGCATGTGAGTTCTCCCAGGAAGCTCATACCACAGCAGCAGGCGAGTCTAAAGTCCAATATCTCACCTCTCCAGCCTGTATGTCAACAAGACATAAAAGATAACATTTAAACTGGAGCCACACCATCAGACAGCAAACAGCAGCCTTAGCAAGTCTAAAGCTCCAATCAGTCCTCAGAAAATTTGTTATCAATTCAAAAGAAAAAAGTTTCAGCCTTTAAAAAATGTAGTGACAGTCCACTTGACCTTAAATTCAAAGATAACTTAAACAGTTGAATTTTGCAAATAACACATTATGTACCTGTCTAAAACTAGGTATCTCAAGAACATGAGCAGTAAATATTTATGGAATGACTATGTTTCTATTTTAGCAAAGCACACAACATGCTTTACTACCCAACTAAACTGACAAGGGACTGAATTTTAAATATTATGCACTTAAACGCTTTGAATCCAATGCAGCTAGAGATGGGCAACGGATAGCAGAAGGGTAAATATTTATCAGTCATCTTGTTGTTTGTGGTTACTCAGTAAATCCCATAAATATAGAACTTAATTAAAAGAGTGACAGTAGGCTTCAGTGCCATTCCCCAACAAAAGATGGGAACTTGTAAAAGTGTCACTGCTGCTGACCTAGAATAAAACCTCTTGAATACACTGGTATAAAGGCATGAAAGTCTGGGACATTTTCAAGGACTGCAGGAGAACAGGAATTTAATTAGAATGGGTAAGTAAAGCACTAAACAAGAAAGGAAAATGTGAAAAGAGATGAGAAAAGTAAAAGAGAAAAAAAAGCAAAAAATAATCAGGGGACAGAGAAAAGAAACAAGGAAAAAATGCAAAGAACACAAATAGGATGGAAAAAAGATGAAATTAAAATGTGATTCATCCCCATGCCCATAGTAGAGTCGTGTCCACGTGCATGGTCTGGTCTTTCCCAAGTTCTCTCATAATTTTCATGATTATCTTCATCTTTTCTGCTTCTTGTTGAACCCTGTACACGACAGTCAAAGCACACTGACTTCCTTTTACAGTTAGTGGAGCAAAAGCATTCCCAGGATACAATTCATGTTCCCCTTATTGGGGGGACATTTAAAAGGGCCTGTTCCCTCAGCTATCTCCTACAGAAACCTGGGTAACCAGCTCACATAAACCTATTGCAATGCCTGAAACGAGACAATTCCCATCTTGGTTTGTCTGAAACAAGTTATCGACAGTGAATGGGCAAATATGAGTTCCATATGGTTTGTATTAAATACAAGGTAGCTGAGGGTTCAAGTCAGTACATTGACTAGGAGAAGTCCACTGTCTCTGCTAGAAATACATTCATTTATTGTGCTATTTTTTTATATATTCCTTCCATGATACAGTGTTTTCTAAATATGCCCTTATGTCTTACGATAGAGAACATTTGAAAGATTGATTTTAATTTCCATCCAAGTCACTGTTCTAGAAACAATGGTCTAAGAACAGAAATCTGACACCTGTATCACCACCTGCTTTCAAACTATTTCCAGAAGATAAAGCTGAGTTGCTACACAAAATTTAAGTTAATGGAAGAGCTATAGTTGAATTTGTGTGAGTTAGCAACCCTTAAAGTGAGAAATCTGAGACGAAAATCAAGGCCAGCAATACACACAGTCAACACACCCCATCTGTCTCATTTATCTGTATCTACACCTCTGCAATCACCCAACCCAGAACTATTTGAAAATGAAGGTCTAAGGCCATTGACCTTGGCAAGCAAAGCAAAAGGATTTAGCATGAACTCCTTACCCTCATTTCCTTATGGGTTTAGAGTTTAAATCTTTTTTAAGCTACTCCCCAGAGGTTGACAGCATGGCAATGATGACTGTGCATGTTTTAGAAATATGTAAAATGATGCTGTACAGAAATATCATTTTCACTACGCTGCTCTTCTGTAAAAAAAGGCACTATTTTTAACTTGTATTAAAGGATTGCTCGCCAAAAAGCTTCAGATAGGCTTTTCTGCATCCCACAGAAAACTGAAGCTGCCTTTTTAAACTGCTTCTTTCATACACAAAAAGATGAGTAGCCCCTATAAACATGACAACAATTACCCTCAATTAGATGAAGAAATGCCTGATGGTTAATTTGGATATTGCACTTTACTGCCGGAGTACTGGCAACCTTCCTGGATGTTTGGGTTTTTTTTTTTCTTTAAATCTAATTTCGCTGAAATATTCTACAATGGATACTTTTCTTATATTATACATGAGATAAAATTCAGAACAGGAAGGCTGCAGAACTACCTTTTATCTTTTCTCATTAGCAAGTAAAAGACTTCTGCAGGGACATGGGGCCACTTGGATGTTTCAGGAATATGAGGAGGAGGCTTCTGCATAGAAGGGGTCCCTGGAGCAGCTGTTTTTAGATAGGGCACGTTTCCCTTGGGTTTAAAAAATTCGCAAAGGGAAACCAATTGGTATGAGCTGTTCTGTGACTTCAGACTCACCCTTCCCACAGAAAGGTTGTATGCTGCACAGAGGCTGATGGCAGGACCACTCCTGATGGCTCAGTCATGGTGAAAAGGACCAAAAGATCCCTCTGCAAGACAAGTCTTACTAACGACAAAACCGAGCCCAGCTTCAGTTCCAAGCCTGGTTCATTTCCCATGTCACATCATTTCCAAGAGCTACATATATTTCAAAACTTTATAAGATGTAAAACAAAAAAGGTAGTTTTAAACATCCATATCCCTGTAGAAATTCTCTTCTGTTTCAGTGTCCAATACTTCTCAAATACCCACAAGAGCAGCTACAAGAAAGCCAGAAATAATGAAGCTGTTTCCTAAAAAACTCTGGTTTTCTCTAAACATGAATACAAGGAGATCTTTCCAACAGTATCTGAACATTGTACTTATTAATTAAATCTCAACTCTGAAAGTTTGCAGATACGTTTTTATTTAATGTGACTCTTACATGAATTCAACCGCAGAGTGGGGGGGGGGGATATCAAAGCAAGTTATGTCAAGTAATTATACAATCTCTTTCTCCAGAGAAATGTCTAGGCTAGACAGCTGGCACTGAAACAGTAGATTAAATTTAGAACTGAAGGGCCACGCAGTGAAGGTGAACTCACAGCTTTTAGCTCTCTGTCAACCGAAATCTGTACATGTTGTTAAAATAACATGCTCTGTCCCTGAAGCAAAGTTCACTGCTATTCAAAAGAAAGCTATTGAAAAGTGACTTTTCCCCTGGAAAGCCTCTATTTCTAATCCATGAGCAGCATATTGATGCCACAGGATGATCTAGAGATCTCTCTCAAGGTCATTCCCCTCTCCTCTGCACTGTACTTCAACTATTTTCTTCTTCATTTGCCTTAGCTGTGGTACTACAGCCATGACACACTAATTCCGGAAATGAGCCAAGCCTTAAAGAAAGAAATCAAATCTCTTAAACTTTGACTCATTTTAATTTCAAATTCAAGTACTCAATTAGATCACCTTGGGCAGCATTTCAACTCCCCCATGACTCCTCAAAGACAAAGCACATGCATAAACCTCACAATTTAAGATCTTCCTTATATATAACACAGCTGCATCCTGAAATCAAACATGTAGTAAAAGACACAATCACTGCTGTAGCAATCAGTCATCTAGACATGACAGAAATAACAACTGAC
Organism: Picathartes gymnocephalus; assembly: GCA_013390045.1. Taxonomy (NCBI): domain Eukaryota; kingdom Metazoa; phylum Chordata; class Aves; order Passeriformes; family Picathartidae; genus Picathartes; species Picathartes gymnocephalus. Next base: position 25,740 of record WEKY01040929.1, read on the forward strand.
CTTCATGAGATGCTGATTTATCCATTTGGTGAATGTCTTCTTTTGTACTTTGTCACGCTCATCTAGAGGTAAAAAGGAAAAAAAATGTTTTAACAGGTCTACAAATTATGTCAAAGATTTTTTTTTTATGAAGACCTTTATAAAATTAATTTTCTGATAAATTTTTAAAACAGAATAGCGTGCGAAAGCTCCAAAATATCTAATCAAAATAATACAACAGAAATGGTTTTTTCAGTACATCACAGCATGATATGAAAAAGTTTCTTGAAGCTCCAGGTGAGTTCCTTCAGGGCAACAGCCCCTCAAGTATGACAGTAGACGACTAATAAAAACCTAACTGCCTAGTAGTCAGCTGGCACTCAAAATATACTGAAAAGGTCATGGCAAACTTTTAAGAATTATAAATGCTACTTATAGTCCATATAATCAAATTAATACTAATGTATTGGACAATAGAAAATTTGTTATGATATGAGAGCTAACTTTTTCAACCATTATGCTTTTCAATTGGAATAGCACCCTTGTTCAAACACACAAGGACTAGTTACAGCTTCAGACAAGGAAAGGACTCTTAATCCTCTATAAAATAAACAGGGAAGTCCACTAATCCAGATATGGGACCCAGCCACTGCCAGAAGTTTGCTCCCTGGCATGACAGTTAGCATCAATGATTGCCCACAAAATGCTGTGGAGGAATAACAAAAGCGACAGACTCAGGGTAAGAAAGCATCTCACTTATGGGTAGGGGGCATATACGTGTATTCTGCTGAGCCACAGTGGAGAAAATCAAACCACCATGCCAGCAAAAGAGTTATCTCCAGCTACCTGTGCAGGGCCACAGCCACCATAACTGCTACACAGCCTGGTCACCATCCCAGAGCAGGAGTCACAGTGCATTAGGACTGGGACCACCTGTGCAAGCCTAAAATAGCAAGAGCCCTTCAGCCTTGTACAACACAACTGCAGCTGTTTCATTGACTCAGGCTATTTGCAGCGTAGCTGAGAATGAGCAATGAGTTCAGGTAGCAAAACAAGATCCCTCTGTACCTACTGCCATCACTAAAAGACTGAACCAGATCCTGCATTCTACATGAAAAAATACTGGTTTCAGGTTGGTCAAATATGACAATTAAAAAATTAAAATAAATTCACAGAAGGTCTTTCAAAGACTTTCAAGTCTCTGGTGTGATACTGAGGTCTTTCAAAACAGCAAGACATACAAAAGTCCATCCTGGGCCAAACTGAGCATTGTGTGCAGTTCCTAACAGTAGTGAGAAATGAGTATTGGGGAACAAAAATAAAAACAAAAAAAGTAAATGCCTGTGAAGCCTTTTGTATATTCCTCTTATGTGACTCACAGACTTTCTACATGCTCATTCATATCTTTGCACTTAATAGTCATAGATACATTTTTTCTGTTATTTTTTCCTGTCCTTTTTAAAACACCTATAACTCTTATAGCCACAGCTCACTGTGGCAATGAAATCTTCAGGCAGTATGTGCAGCATACTTGTAAGTTCAGCTCTGTACAGAAGAGTTGCTGTTTCCTAAATGCTTTTTCCAGGCCACTCAGGATATTCTAAGCTTCTGGCATATGCTTTTTTTCCCCACTTCACAGTCTCTTATTCTACTCGAAGACCTAAATAAAGAGGAGAAACTAGAGAGCAAAGCTGTACTACTGGAAAAAAAAAAAAATCTGGCATATTAAGAAAATCTTTTGCTATATATACATTTCTCCATAGCCTTCATCTAGCCAGACACCATTTCTGATGTAAGTTATATATCGTAATAAGGTGGATGCTCTGATTTAGTAAATGTAGAGAACATTTCTGAGAAAATCTCAGAAATAAAAGAACTCCAGAAACACTTTCACTTTTAACTGTTTCATTATGAGCAGCTGTTTTTAAAAGAACACAAAGTTTCTCAACTGCAGAATTTCACAATGTGTACAATGTGTCTTTTTTACTAAGTAACCCAATCTAGTTTTGACCAAGTACACAGAAGTTTACATTTTGGGAAATGTTAATTTGATGACAGTTAAAAAACAAACAAAAAAAAAAGTTGAGAAATCCACTTTCTTGTATCTTGTTAGAATATGAAGTCACTATTCATTTCAATTCTATTTTCAACTAAAATGTTAACATAAATAAAAGAATTGATGCTTACTACTCTTGTTCCTTTGTATATACATATATATTACACAAACACTCAGAAAAATTCTGTAACTGACAGATCCAAACACATAAGGAGGAAAAAAGCTGACACCTGTCATGTTGTGGAAAAACATCAGTATTAAAGGGGGAAAAAAGTCACCAACACACCACAACTGTGATTTTAAATCAAAAATCCAAATTCTCTCAGAAAAGCAAATCCACACTAAGTGAAAAAATACAGTGCCACAGTGTTCAGTGTGCTCGAGCTCAGAGCAGAACACACCAAATGAAACTGCCCAGATGAAGTAGAAAAAAGGTAAGTGACACATAAGCACCAACTAAGGAAGGAAACCCACAGAAAGCCCCTAGAGAGAAGCTTCCCCCAGAGAGCTCTGCCCCGTCCCGCAGGCAGCCCTGCCAGCCCAGCTCCGGGCTGCGTTACTGACCCATGCAGCACATGATTCCCACCAGCTCTGCACTCTGCTCCTTTTCATCTTCAGCACACTGTCTCATTCTACCCTTCAAAACTTCAGAGCTTCTTTTCTTTTCAGGGAAAGGAGAGCCAAGGAGTGACCAGGGCTTCTCCTGGCTGACACAGAGTAGCAACACCCCTTTTTAAAAAAAACAGGAGCAAACAGCCCGTGTGCTGTCAGAGCAAGCAAAACTGAGCCCTCTGGCTTTAACTCATAATGCGAAATAAATCGAGGATCTGTGTTTGAGAGGTTTTTTTTTGAACTTTTGGGTGCGCTAGTACATATTTGAGTACAAATGTTGAGCTTTCCAAACAAGGAAGTCAGTTTTTTCTTCTACCAGCAGTGAGCAGCAAGGAAAGAAGAGTCACCCTGAACCCCGCAGCCAGATACTCATTAAGCCAAGTTAATTTAAGAATGCAGGTGAAGCAGAAGTTGCAGAAAGAAAGCACATATTGCTAGATAATCTGATCTGTAGATTATCACAATAAACCCTCTGTGGTTAATTAATCAACTTAAGCTTGTCTGCTTTTACCTGCAGACATTATTCTGCTATATCAGACAAACTCAAAGTCTCTCATGCTTTATGACCCTGGAAAGTACCTCAGCAAAACATCTCCAGTCTGAATAACCTAACAACCTACTTTATGAACCTACACTAACACAAAGGCATCCAAAGAGGCTTCAGATTAGAATACTTGGGCTTTAAAAACAGTTGCTGCAACTAAGGTCTCCTTCCGTGCGTTTTTGTCATTCCTCAATTCCAAGCACAAATTCAGGAGACAGATCCTTCTAACACCAATGCTCCCTTCCACAAACTGCTAAAAATTACATGGCTCACAGTGTCTGGAAATAAGAACAGTTTCTCTGGAAGTCAAGTTCACTAACAGGATTACACCAAAGGCAACATATGGCATTGATGCCTTTCCAATGCTCTCCTGGGGAGAAACGCAGACCTGCTTAGGTTGGAGAAGACCTTTAACAACAGTTAACAAACAACTGCCAGGTCCAGCACTAAACCACGTCCCTAAGCACCACATCAATATTTCTTTTAAATACCTCCAGGGATGGTGATCCAGTTATTTTCCTGGGCAGCCTGGTCCAATGTTTGACAAGCTTTCTGTGAAGAAGTTCCTCCTAAAGTCAAACCCAAACCTCTCCTAGTACAACTTGAGGCCATTTCCTCTTGTCCTATCACTTGCTGCTTGGGAGAAGGGACCAACCCCACCTTGTTACAGCCTCCTTTCAGGCAGTTGTCGAGAGCAGTAAGATCCCCTTTGAGCCTCCTTTTCTCCAGGCTAATCACCCCCAGCTCCCTCAGCTGCTCCTCACAGGACTTGTTCTCCAGACCCTTCACCAGCTCTGTTGCCCTTCCCTGGACTCGCTCCAGCCCCTCAATGTCCTTCTTGAATTGAGAGGCCCAGAACTGGACAAAGCACTCCAGGTGGGACCTCACCAGTGCCCAGTACAGGGGGACAATCACTGCCCTAGTCCTGCTGGCCACACCATTGCTGATCCAGGCCAGGATACCATTGGCCTTCTTGGCCACCTGGGCACACACACTGGCTCATGATCAGCCACCGCGGATCAGCACCCCCAGGTATTTTTCCATCAGGCAGATTTCCAGCCACTCTGCTCCCAGCCTACAGCGCTGCATGGGGCTGTTGGGACTCACACACAGAAGCCATTGAGTACTCCTCTCTACCTGAAGACAAATCTGAAACCGACTCTGAGCAACCACACCAGACGCCACCAGCTTGAATGAGCAGAAGAACAATGTGCTTGTCTCCACGCTGATGTAAGGAAATGCAAAATGAGTGCAGGAATACAAACTCCTTATTCTCCAGATGAGCTGCCAGTTCTGGTGCTGCTTTCTTCATTGTAATGGTGACAAAGTCTGGAGTTCCTACACCTAGTGAGAGATTTAGAAAAAGAAATCTCCTTTTCTTAGGCAGTTTTTGGCATTGCTAAGTTATGTTTGCTTCTCTGCTGATATTTGTTTGCATACATGAATGGCCAGATAGCCAACAGGTTTTTCTACATTTGCCCAGGTATTTGCAAAAGCCCTGATAAGTTTTCCTATATTTATATAAGAAAGCTCATGTCATACTCATATAACTCACTTATATACAAATGTAGTCGTTTTCTACACATATTGTTGCTATTTATAATATGTATTGTATTATTTAGTAGTTTTTTAGGAAAGTATGTCTATAGCATAGAAGAAATGCTATTCATTTAAGAAACAGTTATTCAATAATCTATTTCATGCTGTTGTTGAATATGGAGCACCAATTCATTCATCATTTTTCAAGCTCTGAACACAAAATTCTTTCATGATAGGTTTTTCTCTAGTATTGCTAACATTGCTTCTGTAAGCTAGACCCTGGTGTCTCCAGCATCATGCTCAGAAAATAGAGCATAATTAAGGTATGGTCTCTTGGGAAAACCTTTGTTTTAGGGCATTACCCAGAATCACAAAATATGTAAGAAATAGGAAACTAATCCAATTCTCCAGTCTATGCTAAAACACCTTATCTTGGAGGCTCCTGCTCATCCAAACTTGATCTTAACTTCTCACAGGCCTTCTATGTCTATACCAAATATTCATTCTTGCTCATTAATTAGGAACTGGGGGACATTCAACAAACCCATCACCATCTGAAACACTCTCTAGGAAGGTAAAATCTCATTCAAACAAGGCTAGTTTGCAAAGTTAAAACTACAGGTTTTTCCATAACTTTAATAACAGGTAATCATCTTTCATATAATTAGTGAGTATTCTCAATTATAACCTTACCTAGAACAATTTAGGAGCAAATAAAACAAAATTCCATTATGAAAGTGTACGAGTACTGACCAATGCCATGAACTGTCTGTTGTGTTCAACTTTCATCAAAACACACAGCATGTAAAATTTTACATGCTTTAGCAATGCCCTTCCCATAAAAAATACATATATACTTTCTACTGTAAAAATATAAAGCTATGGTAAGGTCCTGTAGACATGCTAAAAAAAATCTGAAAAAATAAACTTAGGGGCTAGATGCTTTTGTATATTCAACCCCAGTACAGCAGTCAAGATAAATGAGTCTATAAGGGTACAGTTGCAGGACCAAACCCAAACCTCTGAAATACTTAACCACTTTAAGTGACAGAAATAGAATTGCAATGTACACTTAGTATTTGTCATGAAAAATTAGGTTGTTGGCTAAAGGATCTCTAAGTTCTTGTTATCTTCACCTTCAAAAGCCCTGGGGAAATATGACAGTTTTCTCACAGTAAAGCTCATATGAGAACCCAGCTCCTTCTCAGGCATTTATTTCCTCCAACAGAATATTTTTCTACAGATAGTGGCTTATGTTTTATATTTCAAACGAATACTTCATGAATTTTAATGTATAATTGTGCTATTTTTAAAACAGCTGTTGAGACATCTGTCAAGTTTAAAAGCAACATTTTATATTTTACCCCCTCTGTAATTGTTTTTAATTCAATCAGCTTCCACTTGGATTTATGAAATCAGAACTCACAGTATTTCATTTATGTCCCTGTTGGTATTCATGTATCAGGACAGCATAGGGAATAATGTTAACAGTTTCTAGGAACTTGTCTTGGAGTCAACATCACATTATTTTTTTTATTTTTAGAAGGATTGAATGAAGGCCTTGTCAGCCAAATACAAAATAAGTGGATAACTAGAGACAGACTGGTAAGGTACACAGTTTAAATACAGAAGAAGAAAGCATGCGCATGGAGCAAGGCAGAGGCAAAGTCCATGTGAGAAGGAAGAATTCAAACTCTCTCTCTCTCTCTATATATATATATAAACACACACATATCTTTAGTAAGTCTAGATAGTGAAATCTGGATAAGAGATTTCAGATAAGACAAATGATGGGGTTTCATCCTGTTGAAAGAACTGAAAAAAAAAAATTCCAAGAGGCAGCAGGACAGACAAGCAGTACACAAAGGACACTTACACATAGGATATAGCCTACTATTTAAGAAATGCAAGCAAAAATGAATGCTGTTAGGCATTCATAAGACAGACACAAACTCTTGAAATGCATTGTTTAATTGAGGGTCACTTAGAAATAATGAAAACCTAAACCCCACTTTTAAAGTCTTATTCATTCAGGTGAAATTATTTCATTTCTCTTTCCCATTTTCTGCTTACTCCATCACTTCCACATTCATGACAAGCTTTAACTCCAACTCATCTGGCTTAGGGATGGGAAGTTTCAACTACCACTTATGTGGTCCAGACATACATAAAGAGGCATGAAAGATGCTGCCACTGCATATACACACATGCAGCTCTTCAGAGAAAAAGATGAGGCACAAGGAGCTATTTTCTCACTGTGCTACTCCCACATGTCTGAAACTTGCAACTGATGCAGTGCCACAGGGAAAATTAGGTTATGCAAGCAAAGCTTCCATCAGCAATAAGAATAACCTATGGGAAAATTCTCACATCCAAAACATTCTTTATTTATGTTTAAACCCTTGAAGAAAAGTTTGCATCATATGCTGGGGTTTCCAACACTGCTAGCAGTGTTTTTAGCCACACACTACCCAAGGATGGGAAAAGTCTCACTGGATCGTTCTGTTATTGTTACCAAGGCATTCACCATCAGAGGGGGACACTGGTAAAGTGAAACTGGGCTTCCCCAACGTTTCTCACAGTAAACTGCCACCCTTACAAACAGAAATGTGACAATTGGCATCATCTACCCTGTGTTTTTCCAGCAAATGTATCCCACTCAACTACTGCCCTCTGATGAGGTCTGCATTGATTTGGCAAGGTTCCTTCAAAAGAGTGGCTCCTCTTCTGCATTCTCCTATGCAAATTGACTCCCATAAAGCTTCACTTTATATGTTATGTCACATCAGGCAGCACATAGTTATGGAAGAATTTAAAATTTACATCTATCCTAAACTTTGCATTGAAATACAAGCTTCAGTTTAGGTCTTCTCCTAATTTGTCTGGTTGCTCCACTTGTGAAGAACTTAAGTCCCTGTCCAGTTTCATTTCCTCTGCAAACCAACCAAATCTCTTACACATTGGGATGAAAGGTCACATATACAGCTGATCTGATTACAAAGATGAATCAGAATAAAAGGTTTTGCCCATTTGTTCTAAAACTGGATTCCCTTTCATGCTCCATTTTTATTAAACTGTGAACTATACACACTAAGAGCTGAGGATGAACTAGAAATTATTCTGTTTTCCTGGAATTTCAGTCAAGTAAGACCAAACTGAGACCTCACTGTGAAGTTAACAGCTAAATTTTACTAAGTAAAGACCCCATTAAATTCTATGTCATTAAGGTTCAGTCTTCATTAAATAAAAAACAATGTTTAGAATCTCTGACATATCTTCCAAACAGAATATTTTTATTTCTTTTACCAAATAGTATTGGAAATTTTACTTGCCACATCATTTCTGTAAGTATGCATTCAGCTACGAAAATGCAAATGTTTTCAGAAAAAATGTTCTTTAAAGCAATGAGCAATGTAATTTGTAGGTTGAATTTGAACTAAATTTGACAACAGACATAAATGCATCAAAGACTGGCAAGTCCTACAAAAGTTGGAGGAAAACACACAGTAAAAATTACAAGGACTGAAAATAAACTGGGAAACTTCAGCATTTTTCTGCACTACTTTCAGTCATCACTTCAATGGGTTTCCCAATTAAGTTGTCTTGAATGCAACAGCTGCAAAGATAATCCAAAGATATTGTCTTTTCATCTGTGCTTTACTTGATGCATGTTTGTTCACCCAACTCCAGTGACCCATTTCAGCAGCTTCCCAGCCTTCCCAGCAAAGGACTGAAACAAAAGTGCAGATTAATTCATGGAGAGAAGACTTGAAATATTACAGAAGTTTAAATGTTGTGATCTGGAACGATACTTAACTTTGGAACTCTGCAATTCTTTGCAATTAAGTATCAGGATAATCTGTTTGATTAGTATGTCTATCTACTAAAAGCTGAAATTAATTGCTTTGATACGTTAGTAGTATACTTGCAATTAAATCAAAAGGCTTATGAAATAAAAGAAGTCCTTAGTCACATGTAAACTATTCTAATTTCTCTTATAAAAGTCTTTGCAAAATACAGTGCTCTGCCTGAAAGATATGTTGCTACCTTGCTGTAAAATCAAATCCAGCATTTAGATTCTCATGCCCACAACAATCTGTTAAATGACTAGATTGGCTTATAGGTTCTCACATACAGACTCACCAATAGAATCATACCATTAGCTGCACCATCCCCTCCAGCTGCATACACATCAGTTCATGCTTTTTTTCTTACACAAAAGACACAATTCTATAAACAAGCACAGTTCCCTGAGTCTATGTAAGATACTGATCTAGCAGAAAGAACTCCAAGAGTCAACCAGGAGGAAAAGACTTCTCTGGAGTCCAGGGAGATGAAGCTACCCACATGGCTTGGGTCCACTTGCTTCCTGGACACATGGAAGACTTCAGACTCCTGCTGACAGCCTCTGGACATCCTTTAAGAACCTATTTTGAGTAACTGTAGTAAACCAGTTGAACCTGGGACCATGAATTCACACTCCAGGCCACAGACAGATTTTTCAGCTTATGAACAACTGCTGTGGCTAAATCCTTCCAGGTTTCCAAAGTAGCTGCTTCCCAAGTGTATCTGATCATGCACGACAGCATGAATGTCAGATGGGTTTCATTAACATCAACATTAATACTCCAGACTAACATAACTGATATCAAGCAATACTTGCTGAAACAAAAAGTCTGAAGGCACAACACTAAATAGTGTTTTATAGTTTCTTAAAAACAAAATAAGACTTTTTGATATTCTTTGAAGGTCAGAGTTTAATCCTAAGTGGAGATGAATGAGCCATCATCAAACTTCCATTGATTCTGACAGAGCTATGACCACCTCTAAAATCAAAATCAAGACCACGTGCAGACAAAATCACACAAAAAAACTAAACTATAAGAATGATTGGCTTGCCATTTAAGCTTGTGACATTCTGTAATACACCTCAACCCTACAAATGCAGATGAACATGAAACCACAATAGGCAGCAAATAAACGCTTTCGGTCCTGAAAACATTCAGCAATTTGCTAATTGCACACCCATCTGGCTCCATAGGAAACTGCACTCAAATTTTCACTTGGACCACTTTCTGCCACTATTTTGCATCTATGCTTGAAGCAGGATGAAGAATTCAGCTGTCCTACACCTGAAACACTGCATTAAAACTGCAGACCTCCTGGCTTTACCATCCCATACAGAAGAAAATATGTAAAACTTAAACTACTGGAACAAGAGCTATACTTCTGGTATGATTTGCAGGCATGTAAGTAAAGGATTTCCACAATTGTATGGAAGAAATAGTCCTAGATCTCAGTATGTGCCCATACATCAAAACTGAGAGGAACCCCAAAGGATGACTTCAAAATTCATACAATGTCAGCCAGCCCTTTGGCATGGTTAAGTAGCTACTTCACAACTAATCAGAAGAGAGACATGAAATTAAGTTCAAAAAGCATTTCCACTAGTGTCTTCCAGCCCAAGCAATGAGCATTCCAAAAGATTTCGAATCATAAATGAAACAAGGGTCCCAGCTGTTCAAAGCTGATAGCTGAAGAATTAGACAAGAAATCAACAAGATCTACAAGCAGACCACAGGAGATATGCCAGGAAATAATCAATAGTGGTTACCTATAAGCTTGTTCCACTTAGGAGGGAAAGAAAATTCAACAGAGCATTCAACTCTCTTATTTAGGCATTTAAAAACCATCATTAACCAATTCAGGTTAACTGAAGTCACATAAGAAAACATTTTTGTCATCTGGAGCACTGCAGAGCTCCATGTCTAGTTCTTTTGTGCCCAGAGAGTCACTTCTGGGTAAGTACTGCATTAGCACAATACCCTGTGACCAACACTCCCAAAGCTCAGTGACCTTCTACAGTATTTCCTTTTGTGCAGACCTCTCCCTCAAGCCCTATAGCAGGACACGTTTAACTGTTACAAAGAGCCCAACAAAGTAGAACTGCACAGACAGCAGCTAGTAGTACTGGAAAGCTATCATGAAAATAACTGGTTTCCAATCCGATTTAATTTTCAGTATTATTTGACTTCTTATTTCTAAATGAGAGAGCAGGCCCATGTGAAAATGTAATATTGACCTACCAAGACACATACAGCCTGTATGCAGTCCAACAAAAAACTGAGTAGACAATAACCTTGTACTGCAAAATTTACTGTAGTACCCCTTGACTTGTGGCTGTATTCACCCCATGTTAAATTACCTCTCCAACCAGAATGTAAACTAAATTTTTTTTGAAAGTTTATGTGCTTGATGTAAGGACTTTGCCATGAGAGAAGCACAGAATGGAGTGACAACTCCACACCTGGTGGAAGGAGGTGTGGCTAACACATCCTGGGTCGTGCATCCAGACCAAAATTCCCACTGTGGCAAACTGTGTGAAGAAGCAACTGCTCATACACTTATCATCCGTCAAATGAAGATCTAGCAAGTGATAGGACAGATGGCAGCTGTGACCACCAAAAATCACTGAAGCTCCCCCATAATATTCCTCTGTGGACTGTAAGTTAAGCCATAGTGACAGGAATTTGAGATAAGAACGGTGGTATTATTGTCCAAGTGTTATCTCAGGCCTAGGGGGAGGTAAACAAAGCTGGGGCAGAAGAATGTATCACTGATAATGGTAGAATTTATGGCCACAAGGAAAACCAATTCAGCAACAGCGCTGAAGTCAGCTCAGACTGGGTAAAAGGTAATTCCAGCAGTGGTAAGTCACAACCACCAACTCACAATCCACCAACTCAAAGGAAAAGAAAGGCTGAACAACAGATTAATTAACAGTAGCCAATAGAATAAGAGAAATGTGTAGCCAATGAGCATTAACTCCTTTGTTTTCTAAAATGGCTAAGTAATACAAAGTTTTGAACGACCTTGGGATCCCCACCAGCAAGAAGCTCAGGGTGAAGAAGGACCAACGGATGGCACTGAATCCATGGGTGGTAACTATCTTCTGCCTAATCTGTCTTGCTCTCATTCTCTCTCTCTCCCCCCCGCCCCCTTTTCTATTTCTATCTCTCTACCTCACATTTACAGTTAAATAAAATCAGTATTATTGACTTGGGCACACAGTCTTGTTCGCAACTTAATCTGGGCACAGGCAGCTCTCACTTATCAGATTGTAACATTTGGTGGTTGTTTTTTGGTTGTTTGGAGGTTTTCATAAGTTTTTAGTGAAATTCTGACAAGTTAAAAATGGGTTTCAACGCCACCACATGACAGCTTATATATTCTGAAATGGTGAACCAAGTTTTAACAGAAATCCCACACTGGAAAGACATGTCTAACTGAACCACAAAGGCTTATGAGACTAAAGCCTATTTCATCAGTCTAGTGCAAACTTGGGTCACAGCAGCTTACTGTGTGTACTGCATCACTGCACTAAGAAAACTGCAGGCATTTTCCCCAAATCCCTAGAAGCCAGTGGAGATCTATGCTGATTTTATATGTCTGTCCTTTGATCAAGTCCTTCTGCTTTACTTTTTATACTCTCCCTTGGAGAAAAAGCAGTGGGATATGTTCCAAGAAATCCATGTAAAGGTCCTTGGAGAAGAAAAGACCCGGAATAGCATTCCCTTTGCAAACTGTTTAGCCAGCCTTTCAAGCCCTGTGCTTGCATGACTGTACCAGCCCCAGACTGCTAGAGAGCAGAACAGCAATGTTTCCATGTGACACACACAGCCTCTGAACAGCACAGGGCCATTTCCTCAGTCTCAGCTGAGACTACGAAACTTTAATGTAGCACATAAAGTACATGAAAATACTCGCTAACATACTCAAGAGAGCTTGAAAAGAGGGGATACAAGCAGAGATCTGTGCTGCTAGGTTTGGCTAAATTAGTAGGTCTTTCTGCCTCCTCTGATCTTCAATCTTTGATATATTTCTATTAAAAGAGAGTAATTTGGTTTGCATGTGATGAAAAAAAATGGGAACAAGAATCAAAATCATTGATCATTAAAAAAAAAAAATCTCACCAGCTGATGTTTACCCCACAGACGTATATGATACTGCTCCTCAGTCATCTCCACCAGCACACTCACCCGTTGTCCTCCCTTCAGTTTCACGAACAATGAAAGATTCTCTTCCACAACAAAGAAATGTAAAAGTAACTACTAGGATGTTTTCTGTGTTGTAGGAAGACAAAGAACACACACATGGTTTAAAACCACTATCAGACTTCCAGAAATGAATTGTCAGCTAACATTAAAAAAAAGTAATATATTAAAATAAAAAAGTATCCCAACCAATTTAATCTAAAGACTTGACCCAAAGAACACATTTTATTTTTAACACAAGCACACAATAATTTGAAAATTTCACTGACTGCTATTTTTGATTACCACACAAAGCTAAAATAAATACTTCCACTGAGTTGAACTGGTTTGAGTATATTGTTTCACTGGGAATACCTACAGTCTTAACCCACTTCATAAAGACCTATCAGCAAAGCATTTTTTTCATTCCTGTAAAGAGAAGCCAGTTGACTGAACTCTCATGCTGAGATGTGCAAAATGACCTTAAGTAGGAAAATTGGAAAATTATTAAAGACTAACATGTGACTCCTTTTCACATACAGCATTGCTGTACTGAATATAGAGTTTCTATACAGCAAATACAGCTGTACAATCACCTGGAAAAGCAATGGAAAGCAACTGGAAACAGCATGCTAGAGGAAAGGGGGAAAGAAGTCTACCTGGGCAGACAGATGGTCCTGATAATCAAATTATCTTTCCCATCTTAAATTCTTATTCTAGATTTCAGAGAGCATGCAAATTTGCTGAGCATCTGATTTCTGCATCTCCCCATTTAAGACAAATTTACAATACATATTTACAGTCTGTATTAAAATGTATTTCTACCTTTAGTTTTACAGAAAGCTGTGAAAGTTCTGTATGATCACAAATTTTCTGTTCATAATGAAACAAACAATCCACCTATGCTAGTGAAAGAGGCAAACCACATAATTTCTCTGTGTGGCTATACTGGTATATGTAAGAGCTGTGAACTCAGGATAGAAAAAGGAATAATAGTGCTAATTAACTAGATACAAATGATCCTGAAATAATTACCACTCTGAAAGTGAATTTCCACACATGAACAGCCAATTAAAATGGCATATTTTATTCAATTAACTATTTCCTTCCCATACTCATGGCTGCATTGATTAAGAAAACGCAGTAATATTCTAACCATCCATTATCATGATGCAAAATTTATCAGTCCTGAGATAGTACTAAAGGTTATTGAACAAGTGGTGAGTGGGGCTTCAGGGTCATATGAGGATAGGTACCTATTTCTTCATTAAATTTACTATAACCACCTAAATGCATCTTCCCATCTAACTGCAACACCAGCCAGGGATTTTACTCTGCAGTGCAAGGCACCAAGGAAGCATTCAAGGAGCTGGGACACCTTTGCTCTTCTGATCCCCTGGAGTTTGGGACACCTAAACTCCTTTATGGATCTCTGATAACTTCCTGTGAAGTTATTAGCTCCATGCTAATAGGTAAGAGAAGTGTCACCATAGATGGACATTTTAAGGTTTCAAAGGAGATGGAAAGGTCAGTTCTGAGAATTCATTGCCATGCATAAACAGCAGCTGATAAAGAACAAACACAAGAACTGCAGGCAAAGGGAGTTTTGAAAATGGTACTATCTGAAGAACATGAAAATTTAAGGAATGAGAAATGATACAGCAGAGAGTGGTACTGAAGATAAAGACAAGAAGATAGTACATTAAATAGTGCAAGAAGAGGATTCCAGGGCAGCCATACACAAAGAGTGATTTCAGTACAAATGAATGTTGAAATGACTGGTTAAGCTTAGCATCCGGAGAGTTACAAAGATGGATCCTGTGGCAGTGAGCACAGGAATCAGACCCCCCTGGAGGAAAGCTTAGGCTGAATGCACAAGAATAAAGGCAAGTTTCCAGAACCACTCCGTAGCCTGAGAGTATGAGCTTGAGAGGAGTCACATGTTTCAGCCTTAGAGGCTGATAAGTGCTCTCAACAGTGACACAAACACATATAAAATTTAAAAAAAAAAAAAAAAATTAAAAAAAAAAAAGGGGGGGGGGACA
>WEKY01040929.1:40560-101198 GCA_013390045.1 Picathartes gymnocephalus
AAAAAAAGGGGGGGGGGAAAGGTGATTGAACATGCAGAAGTTTGTGGATCAATAGAACATGGAGTTCAGAATCATCTTCACGACAGCAACAGATGTCACTAGGATGACTCAGACTGCCCAGAAATCCTGAATGGGAGGTAAGACCACCATGGAACCATCACAATCTCAAAGGAGTAAGGAAAATAAGGACAAGAAGGACTCCATTCAAGGAAAAGCCACTGGAACAACCAAAGAGAGCAACAAAAGCAAGGGAGGAAGGGGAGTGCAGTTAGTTGTTTCAGCACAGTCACTGAAGTCAAACAAGGTGAAAAAGGATTTAAAAAAGCAAAGTCAATAAAGAGCTCTGAACATGCCAAAACATTCCCTGAAAATAAACAAAATAGTCACACGAAAAATCACAGCTAAAGGATGGATTTTACATATCTGTTATTTAAATAGAATATTTGAAATATTTAATTATGTACGGAAACAGCTAAAGAGTAGGAGCACAGTGAAACTGTTCTTATTTTCTTTCATTTAAAGATAAAAGGATCACAAGATCTAAAAATTATAACCAAATTTGACATATCATGAAATATAACCTTAAGAAGTCTAATGTAGGCCAAGACAGGGCATACAAGCCAACAGAAGAAGGATGACAGTAAGGGAGGCAGGCTGAGTGACATGCCACCTGCCTGTCTCAGGCAGAGGGATTGATTACCACCACTGGGGTTGCCAGAAAAAAATTTTACTGTCCAACCAAGTTAGGATATATTTTTAGTCTTTGAAAATATTACTGGACTATAAATAGATGTTGTTCTAATAGGGTTTTTTTTATTATTGCAATATAGAATTAACAGTGCTTTTATGCACAGGGATTTGAAAGCCTAAAAGCAGAAATCATATGCTAAGAAAGAACGATCATGAACCCCATGAGCCTTGGTTAGCTCCCCCTGACAGGCACCAGCCAAGCACCAGGGCAAGGAGCATTCCTGACACACAAGGCTGTGTCACAGAACTGAGGAAAGGAGACCAGGTGACAGCAGTGACCATAGAAGACAAAAGGGGCTCCCAGAGGAGCCCACAGCAGCCAAAGGAAAAGGAAACTGAATCATGTGTTCAGCCACAGGGGAGATTTTGCCTTCTCATTTACACTGCTCTTATTCCAACAGCAAGGAAACACATTGCTACAACAGATGGAGAAACAAAGTTGCCCACTGCGGTAGAGCCAGAACCACCCTCCTGAAACCAAGAGCAAGCCTCCACGAAGGCTAACAGCGCAAGGACCGGGCAAAGCAGGCCTGGTTCATCTCTCTTCTCCTGTATGTCACCACAGAATTAAGCACAGATCTAAGTCTTGGCTTACATATGCAATGACGCATATAAGAAACACCCCAAAGAGAGTTTGTCGGGCCAAAATAGCTGTTTTGCAGCTTGCAAGCAAGGCCACGGCCTGTCCAGCCGCAGGGTATATGGATGGGTGTAAAGGAGGGCAGTTCACGGCACCTGGTCACGTAGGCCAAACACTGAGCAGTGAACTCCCTATCTGAACTGCTGTATTACCCACACTACCTTACGAAAAGCAAGGTCACATGCCACTAAGAATCTCTCTAAGTGCCCCAGTCCTTTTTTTCTGCAAAAGCTGAGAGTCCAAAGCTGGGCTTGTAAGTCTGAAATAGTTACTCTCTGAAATAAAAGTATCAAATTAATTACTGTCTGAAATTACTTTAATGAAATAAGATACAAGTCTGCCTGGTCACAAGATGCTGACAAGATATGAAATACTTGATTCTACGGTAGTGTAGCAGCGGTGCAACTACAACTTGGGGTGAAGAGAAATTTACTTACAATTGCATAGGATTTTGTCAACAACCAGCTTATTCTACACATCAGGCCTGCTTTACACTTGCTGCAGCAAATTCAACCTCATGAAAATTGTGCTCTTTCATGTAAGGTACAGCTGCAAAAAACCAGCAGACCTGATTAAATTATCCGCTTGAAAATATTTTCCGCTAATAACAACAAAGAAGGTATGAATGAAACTTACCTTCAGCAAGGATACTCCATGTACCACAGACAGACATGACCCAGCTAAGTCCCAACACAGAACTTCTGAAACTGTCCCCATACCAGGATGGGACTATGTACTTCTTATCTATAAATTACTATGAGGAATACCAATTTCTGTCAGCTGCATGAAAAAACATACTAGATCCAAAGTCGTACAAACCATATATCTGAAACAAGGAATAATCGGGGCAAATGCTGCAGCAGTAGTCCATAACTTAAAAACCAGTCAGCAGGACAAGATTTTTCAAGCAAAAGGGCAGGACACTTGTGCGAGAAGGTATATTTTAAACACTGTATTTTTATGACTAGAGAAGTAAAGATTACTGAATATTAACAACCAAAAGGTAAAGAATGTAAAAAGCTGTCTAACAGGCAGGCCTGGCACCGCTGTCTTTGCAGAGGCAAGCATTTTATAGACTAACAGCTTATGAGGCTGTACACCATCACAAAATAAAGCAAAAAATACAATATTTATTAACATTACAAAGCTTAAAACTGGATGAGAGACCAGTCTCCCAGGCAGATCAGAATTTCCTTTAACTAGTCACACAGTGCTGAGGATTGCCTCCAATATCTCTGAGGGATACATGCATGACATTGTTATGGAGGGAGATGAAGCTTATTAAGAAAACCAGGATTTTGCACAGCATTACATAGAATGGCAGTCACAGAAGTTCTAGCTTCTGTGAAAATACAATTATTTATGAGGGAAAAAATTCTTAAGATTCGCTCAGACAATGCTCCTAGGGAAGTTAAAAAAAAAAAAAAAGAACCCAAGTCGGTATTTAATTCTGTCCTTTACGTCTCCACTGGACTGGCTGAACCAAATCAGCAGGATGCTGGATGTCTTTACAAACATAATTATGTCTATGATTTTAAAGGATACTATTCTTTTTAAAGAAAATCATACAGCTTACAGCAGAGACATTCCTCATTTTCAAAGACTCTACAAGGCACTGTAGGTGTGATGGATCTTGTCTCCCCAAATGCCATCCAGAACAGCTGCACAAAGCCTCCTGACTAATAGGGGGCAAGAATGCCACCCTACATTAACAGCTCCAGTTACAACACAATAGTGTTTGTTAAAATATTCACTTCTGGGTAGCTTGCTGTGTTACAGACAGACAACCTAGGTTTCCAGATTGATTTATGGTAGGAAAAAAAAAAAAATCCACACTAAACTGAACTGTAGAAAAAAGAATCAGAAAGCTTAAGAAAAAATAAATTCATGCTTACAGTGTTAAAAATAACACAGATGAGTCATGGTTACCAACAGCAAATGGACTCATGCCCTGTTCAAAGTGGCTTGCTTAGACATCTTCAGAAAGAAACGTGATAAATATACAAACACATCTGCTTTCAAAATAAATGCCTTGAAAATAAAACAAAAATCTGAAATTTAAAACAGTGATAAATGAAAAGCAGTAACATGCCTGTTGGGCCTCAGCTCTACATAGGTAGGAAACCACCAGTACAACAGAGGAGTGGAGACATTAAATGTCCTCACAGTATTTTGTGAGTACACTGGAAAACCTCTAACTTTCACTGAGCACACCTAAATAAATAGGTGGTTAAAACTGAGTGTTTTAAAATGAAACAGAGTAACAACAAAGGCACCAAAGCTATTCATGTCACTTTCCTGCAGACATCGAGCCCTCTGTTCAAGCCTGTAAGCAGCACATAAGCAGGGTGCCAGTGTGCTCTGATGGCGAACTTGGCTGCATCTGCCGCCACTACTTCACTGGGCCCTGTGTCTGCAACACAGCGCCAACTGTATTTCACTTTTCCATCTTCACACAGCTAAGAGAGGAGATAGAAAGCACGATGACAAAAGACAGGAAAAAGATAACATATTTTAGTCTATTTCTTTGTTAGTTTGTTGGTACTGTGGTAGTGACTGTCTTCCATAGTGCAAAGTACTCAAAAATACAGGAGGTGGCATCTATTGCAAACTTTTTTTTTTTTCATCTTTAGGCCACACTTCTGCAAAAACTGTTTTAAACTAAAGCCCCCTCCACCAGAGAAAAATTTAAAGTAAGTAAGTGAAAATAATCTTACAGTTCCATCTGTACTTCTCCTTGTACTACTCAGTCCATCAGGAATGAATGTAGAAAGCAAAGCAAGATGAAGCAACACAATATCTCCCCAAGAGCATATATACATATCTGTAAAACTATAGATTTATTTTATGTAATTAATAAAAATTAAAATATAATTAATATATGTATATATAATAAAAATAAAACTTCACGTTGTTATGGTTGTTATGCAACAGGCTTATAGAAGAGAAATGCAATTCCAGAATGAAATAGCAAAGCCCCTTTTACCAAAGAACCTCTCCTTCCAATACTAATTTTAACACAGGATTTTATCACTCTAGTAGCTATGGTGCAAGATCTGTGAACGGGGGGCGGGGGGGAGGAAATCAACTGGTTTGGGAAGTAACTGAGATAAAAAGCTGCAGCTCAGCCATGCACCCATCCTCATTCATACAGAAGGTTCCTCCAAGGTCCATGCTGCCTGAGTCATGGACAATTCCTCTGAACTAGCTCCTAGCACAAGCCTTGATTTCCATTCTGAGAGCCTTGCCATAATTCTTTAAAATTTGAAATTTCCAAAATTTCTCTTTTTTTAGCCATATGCCCCATTTTTACAACTTCAAAATACACTGGAAAGAGGGCACACCATTTACAGAAACAGCCAAGAAATAAGGGAAATTTAAAAAATATTTTAAATTAAGCCACCTAACTTGATGAACACCATCCCCATATATTATTCCAGTTTAAACTGACTGTACAGACAAAACAGATAACATCAGATTAAGATCAATGAAAATAAATATTCTTCTGCAGCCAGCCGCTCCACCCAAGGAATCTGTAAGTGTGTACAGACAAGCCCTTTAAATCCTGCACTTAAGTTTTAACAAGTATTATTAATACATAGCTAGTTTGTTTTCAAGACACACTCAGACTTTTGGTCAGACCTAACTGTAAAGATTTGCTGAAATTTTTATCTTGGATTTGCAACTTTCATATTACCAATTCCTATTCCAAGGCAGGGCTCTTGATTTGTAATTACACAGTCTCTTAACTTACAACTGAGGCAAAAATATTAAACTAGTCCAATAAGAGAAAATGGCCTGATCTTTCTACCAAAGTCAAATCTCTCTCTCTCAGCTTTTTCCTTTCAAAACTCTTGAAATTGATAATACCTTTTTTGGTTTTTTGGGGTTTTTTTGCCTTTTTCAACACTTTTTGTTCTGCAAATGCACTTGTAAACAGAAGTTATAGTTCTCTTGCACTTTTCTAGCCAAGAAAACAGCCTGCATTAAGGGAAGGTTTCTGCCATTTCTCCCTCTGGTTCTCACCATCAGAGCATTAATCAGCACTGTGCTGATACACAGTGTCTGCAGCACAGCTCATCCAGTAGCCTGTCAAGTCCCCTCTCCGGCTCAAGGCAGAAGAGGAACAGGTACCAGCCCTACTTGGGCTCCAGGAGTGATGGGGTCAACAAACCAGGCAAGACAGAGTAAAAGGTTAAAGTTACTTTGTCTCACTGCAGCTGTAAGGCAGATTGCACCTGGTGGAGGAAATTAAGACGAATGGAAACATGTTCTGGTTGAAGTGGTCCGAGAAGGAGAAATACTTTATCTCGGTGCCAGGAAGGGGCATAGGAAAGAACAGGGAATAATTGAACAATCAAACACACCTTGATCGAAATGAAGAGCAATCTAGGTGACTACCACAGCATTTCTGTGTATGTCTTTGGCTGTCCAACAATGCAGCAGCCCAACTGGCTCCCAAAGAAAAGAAATCTGCAGGAGAGGTTCTTGTTTGCCTTCTTTTTAACTTTCCTCTAGTCACGGCATAGCTGGAGCCAGCAGCACCTGGGTGCAGGGGACAGGGAGCTGGAGAGTGGCCCTGTTGTGCCATTGCTGGGGCAGGACCTGCCGTGGGGGCTGGACCAAGGGCACAGGGGGAAACCCCAGGAGAGACTGGATGGGCTGGGACACAGAGCTGGGGCATCCTTGGGGCCTTCTCGTTTGTCAGGCCCTGATGGATGCACCCCAGTGAGCCACAGGGCAAAGGCTGAACAACTTCATTTCATCTCAGCAGCCTTAGCATATCATACCACCTCTTGTAAGAGACATTTTTAAGTTATAAATGAAGTATGTAATGGAATTCCACACGGTGTGTATATGAATTTGGGTATTAATGCAAACGATTTATCTTCTGCAGTGATTAGTCCCTGTGATAATAAGTATCTACAGAGCTTACAGAAAAGAGACCATCTGATGTCAGAATATACAGAAATTTCAAGTTAAAATTTTACAAAGTATCTACTTTTCTTTCCATTCAAGGAAGATGTCTTGGTCCAAAAACTAGATTTCCATAAGAGTGATTTATATCAACAGTCTGCCAAATCCTAGTTCTCTTCTTAAATTATCTTTTTCTCCATCTGTCCACACATTTCCATGCACTTGGTTTCCTTCATGCAGAGGACACATGTATCCTCACCTCCCACTTACTGAAATGGCACTGTAATAGAAACATTTAAATAATAATCATGGGTGTGCCTTGCATACACACAAGTCCTTTGCCAAAGTTAAATCACCACTGAAATAGAGACTTGCATCACTATTCAATAAAAGTAAAACAACAACAAACCAGGCCAAGAATGATGAAAATAAATGGACTATCATGTTCCAGGCACAACTAAGTTTTTCCCCATGCTCTCCCATAAAAAGCATTCGAAAGATTCATACATTTTTAAAACTATTTTCTCCTTTGATAAGGTCAGCTCCTGCATCAGCACGGGCTCTTACCCTCCATGTCAGGCATTCAGCACCGCTTAAGGAACACACTGAACACAGCTACATTCTTCCTCTTCTGCAGCAGCTCCCAGCAACACACAACATATTCATCAGGTAGATGAAGGCATGCTGTTGGTATTGCTTTTGAACTGTTTTCCCTAACTTGTATACCACTAAGTGACTTGCCCAACACTAGGGAAAGATCTTTATGTGTCAACACACTTGGGGAATGGTCTGAAATATATAGACAACTTAAATGTACAAATTCTTGTAAAATATTTCAGATTTAAAAGCTCAAGAGAAAATTCTTCTGGGTGGCAGCTGTCAATTCAACTATCTGAGCTTTAAGAATTGACTGTTACTCCAGGGCATGTTTATTGCTGATTTCAGCCACAGCCTATGAGCTGGTCAGAAAGAATTTAGAAGTCTTACAGCATCCTCTGCTATTCTAGCAAGTAAACCAAATAATTCCTTTTCATGTGAAAAAACAAACCTACGATTTTTAACTCCCTCTCACGTGAGAGTTTCACCTCCATCTATTTCCTGAAGGAGGTCCTTTTCATACTTTTAGTTTAATCTTCTTCTACATCAAATGCTTAAAAAGGCACCGAGTCTATCCTACAGTGCAGGTCATAAAATCTCACCCAGTCCCTTTTATTCAAAGGGTCTGCATAGTAAAAGCCATCATTTCCTCATATAATTAAATAATCATCATCATCTTTTCCAACACTGGCAGTTTTAGTTATTTTTACAGAAGGTAAACACAATCATTCTTGTCAAGTCGTTAAAACAATACCTGGCACTGCAAGTACCTTTGGTCTTACTTGTCACCAGCAATAAACATGCACTCTGTCAAGCCCTTCCTGTTCACCTAACCTCAACTATAAATTGTGCTATTATACAAATATCCCACAGATACCTGGGCAATCCCTTTTTTTCCTATTCAACCTCAAGCTAACTGCAGTAGCTGCACTTGGGGAATTTTTTTCCCCCCCAGCAGCTCTTTCTAAGCCATCCCAACTCTCTGTGATCTGGAGAAAATACAGCTTTTGTATTTCCATGTCTGATATTTGTGAACAGTTCTGACTACTCACAACACCAAAAAAAAAAAAAAAAAAGCAAACAAGTTTGGCTTAAACAAGAAGGGATTCAAATCCATAAAGGCAGGGTTTTTTCTGGGGGGTTTGTTTGTAGTTTTTTTTTTGTGCGGGTTTTGTGTTTGTTTAGTTTTTAATAGCCTCACTTCCATTGCTTTCAGTTTTTCAATCTTTAGGATTCATACTACCAAAATTTTCACTGTTACCATCCAAGCCAAAAATCTTCCCATTTGTAATACAAACTTAGATTCTTCTAAAATCATAAAAACCAGAAATGCAAGTTTTAGTAACAACAGTCAATGTTGTAAGGCACAAAAATAAGAGAACCAGTGATAATGCTATACTTTAGAGAAAGACATACTAAGGAAAAGCCAGAGAATTCTGATCTCACATGATGAAATAAGGAAGTGTCAAGTATCATATTTGTGTGACAAGGGCACTATAAAGGTAAGATATTCATGACTCAATTCTATATCAGAGTTCATCAGTTTTGCACTTAACTCCTTGAACTTCAGTAGCACGAGAGTTTCACAAACATGCTGCATCATTGTCAATCAAACATTTCTTTAGTGACTTGACTAAATACTGAACAACTCCTATAATCTCAGTTAATCCTAAAACGAACAATTAAATCCTTGTATACTTCTATCTCCTTAAAAGCTTACAGTCTGAACAAAAGATGTTACAATCAAAGAGAAACACCTCTGTTAACCTTAGTGAGATCAAGACAGACACTTTATTTACATAAATGGGACTGCCTGAGAGTTGACTGTGATACCAAAGAGGAAAGTACTACCATCCTTGTAACAACAGCTGTGCACCCAGGAAGACCAAACTACCCAGAGGCAAAACCCCACTCCCATGGCCATGGTATGATAAGCATCCTAAAACGCCCTGGCATTTTCAAAAGGGCCACCAAACCCAAAGATACAGGCCTGATGACATAGAAGAACAGCTATGGGGGTTAACATGAGAATCCAAATTCCCAGCATCTGACTTCAGTTGCATAAAACTTCTGGGAAAACAAAGGTGTATCTTTAGCTTTCAGTTACAGCCACTGAAAAACCTAGAATGTGACAAGTAGTGATATTTCAGAACAAAAGTCATAGAAGTCAAAAATAATAGCATCAATTTTTAGTGGTGCCCTTTTGAAGTAGCTAAGAAACAGACTGATGACTAAGACAATAAAAAGCAGTGACAAGTATAAACCCACCATGGATTTCAATACTATATTTAAATCATATTTTTATGTCAGTGGAATACGACAGATGAAAATTAAAATCTTGTGTATTGACAGCTGTGGAGCAAGAAGAGTTATACCTTCCTGATAGTAAAAGAGACTGAAGTTAGAAAATTGAGAAACTTTCAAGAAATTTTCAAGTCCTTCAGCTTCCACTTCTGTTGCATACACATTTGGTATCTCAGGAGACGACCAAAATACTTTCTGACAGTTTTTCTAGCACAGGTATCCATCTTCAGAGGCACACATTGGAGCTTTTAATTTCCAAAACAGACCTAGCAGAGAGACATCTTCCAGCACAGGTATTTTCAGGAGTTTCTCTCCTCCTTTCTGTTACAATTTTGTGAATTATTTTTCACACTATGTGATTCCAAAGGTACATTTTTTCCATAAAAGCCAAACATTATCTTTGTGTACCATTTGTATTTGTCTAAATAATCAGCGATACAGTTTTCATAAACATTTATCACAGTGAAACAGCAGTAGTAAAAATGAGAACATTTACCTTAGCACTGCTCTTTTGGGGAGCAAATGCTCAACTCCATTACAGGATCAGAATTGTATAGGGAACCACCATGATCCCTTGATATCAGGTTTGTTAGCTTTATTGTACATCCACGCTTAAACACCAATTAGCATAATAAAGGCAGGGCAGAAGAGGCTTGGGAATGCACTCCTTACCTGTTGCCAAAATAATATACTGTTAGGCAAAATGGAGGTGTACCAACACAGCAGAAAAGAGAACAGCAAACATCAGCAAGAGAACTGAAGATACAGAGCCACCCAGTCTCTTAAGTAAAGCTTACGAACTTTCTATAACAACTGAAACAACATAAATAAGCAACCATTATGTAGTCACCTACTTCAGATTAACTGCTAGTTCACATAGGTTTACCTTTTTGGATTAGCAGATAGGGAGCAGGTAACATCTGAGGTGACTAATATTGACTGATGTCACATTATCACAGAACTCACAGCTGTACATTTCTGCACATAAAGAGTTAATAGATATATGGAGTTAATAACTGTGAAGAAACCATGTTTGGAACATGCTATATCAACCAAGGAAGAAACAGGACTTAAAAGCAATATCAGAAAACTTAATCTTCAATATTTTTAGGCCTCTCTCTTGGGTATCTAAAGCTTGGGTCCCAAAGCAAGTGAGATTGATTCAACAGTCTGATAGTCAAGTAGCTAAACCTCAATGTATATTTGTGTATCAATATAATGTTTAAATCTTAGAAAAGGAGTCTTAAAATTCTTTTGTGGAAAAATGTCAACTTATTTCAACTGAATTAATTCACTTTCTCTTTTACTAATCTTAACATTGTTCACCTCTTAAATATATCAAACAACAAAACTGTGATTAACAAAAAGCCCTTCTTAAAGTTTTACTCCAAGGGCAATTGTACACAGTGTTATTTCAGTAGGGACTGACTTTGTGAAGAAAATAAGTTAACATGATTTAAACTTATTTTTAAATAAACTCCTAAACCTTCTTGTAACCATTAAGTATTACCATCTAATAATATGTTATTGCATGCCCTGTCTCTTATTTTCTAGAAGCAAGATACAAAAGCACTACTCAATATCCTTAATGCAGAAAGCTGGGAGGTAGGGTTAATATTATTAGACTCTTCTAAGTTTTAGTACAGTGGAAACCTGGCTTTGGTCTGATATAGTCCAGGATGATGGAAGGGATGCTGAAATAGCCAGAGAATGGGATTAATTCCATGTTCAGAAACCTGATCTGAGCCTCTTGAGCCATATGTGAGGTAGCAATGACAGAATGTTGTGTCCTCACCAAGAAAATGGATTCAGCACATAAATAAATCAGAGTGAATTTAAAATAACTGACTTCAACTTTTCCCTTCCAGGGATGAGAAACTGGAAAGTGCTGAGGGATTCTGTCTCGTTACCTAACTACTTTTAAGAGGCATCTTGTTACAGAGCTTCCAGAACCAGAACTGGCATTGGAAAGCACAATTTTTTTTATAGGAGTCATATTGCTAGCCAAAAAAAATCTTACAGCTATGCAGTATGAACAACAGGGATATGTTCTCCCAGGCAGGCCAGCTTCCTGATTCATACTCCCTCAAACTTAAACATCCGGGCCTTGAGAAGCATTCTTACAAAAAGGAAGATGGGTGAAAGCAGGGACAACATCTGAAAGTTTAAGCTTCTTTTTTGGTTTTATTAGTATTCAAATAGCCTAAATGATCACCTTAGGTAAAGGATGCAATTGGTAGCAGTTGAATATTAGAACTTCTCACTAAGCAGCAGGGTATCAAAATGAGCAACCCAACAGCTTCATGCAGCCTTCCAACAAAACTGTGTTCCTAAGGCTAAAATAAAAATATGAACAGGAAACAAATGCAGGCCTCCGTGATCACCACAGACGAAGACTTAAGCTATGAAATAAATGACTTTAGGAAAACTACAGAAAAATCAAAAGTTCAATACTTAGTCCATTTTTCCACTTCACCATTGTCTGGAGGAGTCAGCTTGTATTGAAGATAAGTGTAGAATTAAAATCACATCTTTACACCACCTCTGGAACATCAACTGATTCCCCATCTGTTGAAAGAGGGAGGAAGCCAACTCCACCATCTGACAACACGAAGGCCTTCCAGCAGACCCCAGACAGTCAAGAACAGTTATCACAACTTGGCAAGCTGAACTCAACTGTTGTGCTGCATCATGAAGAAAAGGCAGCTACTCAAGCAGATATAATCTAAATCATGTTAAGTTTTAATTTCTGACCTCTAAAACATATCTGGAAGAAAACATTAAGTCTATCCAATCTTTGTAGAATTAGGACAACGTTCTCCAAGCAGTAAAGCTGACTGCTTAACTATCCTAAGAATTGAAGATTTCTCAAGTTTGAAAGAGATAGGATGCAAAAGACGATTTCTTCATCACATCTGAACCATAAACTAGAAATAAAATACCTTATATAAAAGGTATAAATCTGTTCCCCACTTTGAGTTTGTTAATCCACCACACTTGTACAGTCAGAAAAAAAAAAATTACATCACCTGGCAAAAATTATTGCTAATATAAAAAAGAACCTCTGATGACAACACTCATGCTCAGTACTACCGTAGCAGATTGCTGGTACTGTTAATTCAGAACTGTGCAAGCATATTTCTTATGTGGCATTAATAAATGTAGTCAATACACAGGTCAAACTATAAGCATGTAGAAGCGCCACAACACGTTTTTCCTATTTACTGCACTTCAATGCTGGCTCACAGTGCATTACTACTCTCACAGCAGGGTGCTTAATTTCCTGTTTAGAATGACTTATAAGAGTGACTTAACTCCTCCAGCTAATTTGGTCTCCCTGATTCCTTCAAATAGCAGAAATCTGAAATAACACTTACTTCACCAGTCTTAAGATCACACTGCTCTTGCACCACTAGACCCTGCAAAAAAGCCTTTAAAATTTTAATATTAACAAGAGTAATTAATAAGACTAAAATGAAAATTTAAAAAAAACAAAGGAAGCTTGTTCTGAACTTTTTGAAGGTATCAATCTGCAATTCAAGTTTGTGTGGTTGCCACAAAGCTCTTTGCTCTTCATCCACAGTCCAACAGAACGTGAGGAGCCAAGGTTCATGTGGGACACACAGGTATCACTGAAAACAGTAACTAAAAAAAAATTGAACTATAAAAAAATCCACTGTAATCCTATGCAATCACCAGACTTGGAACAAAAAAGGATGACACAGAGATCCACCAGTGATAGTTAATCTTAGTTATTGTGCCTTGGCCCTGGATGCAAATCAGTTGCAGAGACACAAACATTCTGGACTGACAGCAATGGGCTGCAAATGATTTCCCAGATGCAATGATAGAGGTTTTTGTATCACATGTAGTCATACTGAGTGTTTTTTCCAAAGGTCTGAGGTAGGACAGTTCTTCTTGCCAGGAAGCTCTGTTTGGCAGGCTCTGACTTTTCCAGCTCTCTTTTATCCAGCAATAAGGCCAAAATAAATTCATCATGTTTACCTGCCAGTTTCTGCTTTCCAATTTTCCTAGACCTTTCAGTAGCATATTGAAAATTCATTATTGCTGACAGCAAAACTGGAAATAAGAATGTCAGTGTCCTCTTTAACCAAAAATACATAGTCTCAACGTGCAGCAGCAGGTAGTGCCATTCTGCACTGGCACAATAGCATGGTGTCTAATATTTAACTGGTCAACTTCGAAAGTTACTACCTTGACTCAAAATTATAGAAAATACAAGTATATATACATACTTTTTTTTTTCTCCCTCAAGCACAACTTGGGAAGCATGGGGAGCTGTTTAGAGAACCTTAAAAATAATTTCTGTCATGGACATGAATGAAAACTTAATTCAATACTAACTAAATATTAAAGGATGTTTCTATGAACAAAACCATGAGTCTTTTCCTCACTGTGGAGAAAAGTGGAAACAGTCATAGATAGGAAACAAACATCTCACACAGCAAAAGTTGTTTTACTCCAGTACTGTCAAATCAGCTACAAGGAGGGGAGAACTATGATCTCACCCTCAAATCTAGTGCTAACAATCACTTTTAATCACTCAAATCAGGCAAGAGGGCTACCCGTGGTTACAAGAGGTAAAAAAGGTGCTTATTCCAGGACAAAAAGAAAGCACTGGGGGAGGACTGCAAGCCCTGTCACCTCCATTTGAACAATTTTCACAATGTCTTCCATTCTCTCTCACCTTGAATATATCTCTTTTTTTTTTCCAATTTTGAAAAGCCAATTCTTTTGTCAATTATCACTCTCCAAGCATGAGTACTTTTCAAACTCTGGGCTATCCATTGTTATTAAAATATTTTTGTTACTTTCAAACCATTTTAGGAAGGTAAAAAAAGACCACAGTTTCTTGTCAATAGTGTTAGCAGAATTACTGAGCATAATCCAGGATTATCACAGTGAGATGAAAATGACTAAATAGGTCAGCATAGTACACTTGACCATATTCTTTATTTTTCACTAACTTTACCATACTCTCTGTCTTTCAAAAAATAGCCAACAGAAATATTTTTCAAAGTTTTCCCATTTCTTTTTCATGAGAAAATAATAAAATCATATTTTACTCCTTGGTGTCAGGTATCTGGCAAACCACTAGAAAAAAACCCCACAACCAAAAAAGTGTTGAACAATTCTTTTGTAATAAAATCCAGGTATTTACAAGGTCAGGTTTCAACATCAAATAGGGAAAATCATAATAGATCTTTTTAGCAGAGATTTTGGCCCAATAATGTCTTTTTCCCCCCAGTATAAAGCAATTGCATGGTAACACTATTACTACAAAAATATGCAGAATGTGCATGACCTCGCAGCCTCTGAGAACTCACTACTAGAAAATGACACTCAATAGTTTGAACTTGAGATGATGTACACTTTTTTCACTACAGTTCCTCACCTCTTATTATTTATATCTGCTTTCTTCTCAGTTTATGGCATTGAAAGATTTTTTTTTTTTTTTTAAGATAATTTGTTTTAGGAAAATCATATTCAACTTCAGAGTGATATGACTAAGCTACTGGTTACCCATGAAACAAGAGCGAAAATATTTAAGTAAATGATAATGAGCACACATTGTCCAGAGCCTTGTGTTATAATGGGAGAGGATTTTAGACACTAATTTATGCACCCTGCCATAACAAAATTTTCTTAGCAAAGGACATTAAAGGTCCTGGCAATTTTTTGTTCTGACAGCTAATGGATGTTTATTATAAGCAGTGAATTTAGCAAGCCTCTTAACTTGCTGAATCATACATCTGTGGAAGGTCAAGTCTCATTCCTGGGCCCATCAATCGCCAATCAGGTTTTCAAATTCCTGCTGCTTCATGAAGTTAATCTGCAACATCACCTAACCTTTACCAAATCCTCACATTTTATTTGTGACTATTAGATTTTCCTGAATTGATTTTACATCTCAGATAACTGTAAATAGAAACAACACATACTATGAAAGTGGGTTAAAAAATAATATGGTAAACATTTGTCTGCCAACATTGGAAATTCTATGTCAAAAATAATCAAGCACAGTTCTAAATTGTAATTAGCAACTACGAGTGTTATAGAGAAGCTTGAACTTCCCTCAGCATTGGGCCACAAATCCTGAGGAACCTGGGGAAATAATTCTTGTCTGCTTGCCCTGTCCAACGCCAAGCCTCAACTCAAACCATGTAACCATTTTTATATTTGGATGACTAAATGCATAGCCTTTTAATCCAAAAATGTGTATAAAGTCACAACACCTACCAGATAAAAGTCAAAAATTTTGTCGAGGTTTGGTTTCTATTTTTTACACAAATTGTCTTACAACATCTAGATCAGCCAAAAAAATTCAAAGAATTATTTTTAAGGGAGAATATATCAGAGTCATATGATTTCTGCAATCATATCCTACATTTTTGTATTTGACACCACAAGGGATGATGCTTTAATAACCAAACAACAGGCCAGATCCCACCAGCAGTAACTCCTGTGCAAGTGTCAGGACTTCTGAGTGATTGTACTGAAGGCAAAAATGCAAACTCACCAGCTTGCCAAAGCTAATCCTTAGCCACGCTTTTATTCTGAGGGAATTGATCAAAAACACAGGCCAGACAGTAATGGATTTCCAAATGTATGTTAGCATTCTGAAAGAATATTTGGCAACTATAAGGTAAGCTGTAACATTCAGAATTGTAACTGGTACTTAAAATAGAAAGCATTTTAACCACATCAAATGCAAGCCTTAAAGTTCATACCTCCTTATCTAAAAGGAAACCTGAGCAAACATGCAAGCAGGAGTGTTTGTCAGCCTACAGAGATATCACTCAAAGATTTGTGGCAAAATTAGTAATTCAAGTAATTAGTAATTCACTTTTCTCCAATACATATAAGCTACAATTATTAAAACTATTACAAAATTTTTTAAAGAGTCAGTATTCGCAATTATAGGCAGATTTATTTTTCAGGAAGGAAGCAAAAGCAAATCTGCTTAGGTTAGTAGAGAAATATCATCAGGTTTTCATGGCTGGAGTTTTACACGTTGGAGACTTGTTTCTTCATATTATGTGTCTATAATAAATACCCTGATGCTCTTTGAACTTCATCTGCTTCCTGTGCTTAAAATTCACCATGACTACCTATCTCTACAGTCCTCCCCTAAGTTCACCATCCTAATGAAATAAACTTTATAGACATCTGGCCTCAAACATCCTTACTGAAGCACAATCATGCTCTCATGTTAACTCAAAAATAGGATGTGAGATCACTTCTCTCAAATAAGGTTTTGCTCTTCCACACCATTACCAGCGGACTGATACCAAGAGTTGTTCAACAGCCATTTTAAGGCTGAATCCACTGGTTCTAAATAGGAAATAAATCCTAAAATTCAGGCACCACATTATCTGTTAGCGTACAGCTTTGCAAAAACATAAAATAAAAGTTTCTTGGTTTTTCTCTCTGACAAAGTAATTGTATTTGTCTCCATTATGTTGCACCATACTAGTCAGAACCATTCTTCAATTTTCAGTGGAGAAGTTCTTGGATCATCTGTTGATGGGCGATCAGACAATTTCACTGCTTCTTAGGCTACACCTACACTGCAGAATATCCATGCTCTGCAACAGGCTGTAAGGTTATTCAGACAGAGGACCTGATCTGAGTACATTACAGCTTTCTTACATCCTCATGCCTCTGTTTTCCTTTCTTGGAAACCAGGATTTAGACTGAATGAAGAAGCAAAAGAAAGGGAAAAATTCGTAGCATGAGCTTGGGGCTCATCCCAATATTAAATCACACATGGACAGGCTGTGAGGACATGGAAAGCACTCTGCAGTTAACAGGAAGGGGTATGTTCAAAAAAAGCTGTTCTAAGCTTAGGTCCCACACTCCTCATTTTGACAATTCAGTGAGGTGGGATTACTCTTGACCTTCACATTTCCATCATAGCCCTCTGCATGCCCCTCAGTACCACCATGACTGGCAAGGGGGTAAGTAAGGCTTTTTTGTTTGGGGGGTTTTTGTGGGTGGTTTGTTTGGGGTTTTTTTTAATACAACAGTGAGCACAAGAGTAAGAAGCTCAAACACGTCATCCATTTACACAAGTAAAAGACAAAGCTACGAACTCAGTGGAGTTTTTTCAACAATCAGTTACAAAAGTCACAGCCTTGATCACAAAAATGACAACACACATAGCAGGGTCTTTTATTACAGCTTTACTGTTTAAAGTGATACTCCCTAGCATTCTGCCAACAATATGCAGAAGTAGCACTGCAACTCTACATATATATAAGCAACTTAAATACATTGAAATATTAACTGTAATGAGGAAAAACAAAACTGCAATGGAATAATTTAATAGCAAGTCTTCTATAACAAGTATCACATAGTATTTTTAAAAGCCTATGTCTGAAATGATGCTTAAGTAATTTATTATTATTTTTTAATGAGTAAGGGCCTTTAAAAATGCCTCTCAGCAGCACTACTTAACATACCTTCCTCTGAAAATTATTTATACAACCAAGGTAGTTACACTTTTTTACCAAAAAGCCCCTGTATATTGTGGGCTACTCTTACCACTAACAGATATGAACAAAAACAATTTGTTACTTGATAGAGCATGACCACCTCAGTCTTCAGCTATGCATCACAGTAACTCATAATCAAAAAAATTTAAAGTCAAAAATCACCTTAAACTCAAGCTAAAATACCCTCTTATGCACCCTAACTTCAAAATACTTCTCCAGAATAAATTCTACATACAGGAAATCAACCAATACTCAGTGACTAGGAAAGGGGAGTGAAGCTGTATTAAAGTCGTGAAATACTCCTGGAATTTCCTTGTCCATTATATAATCATAAAGCCCTTTTAACATTTAGCAAAAATGTACCAACTTTTAGAAGTATAAATATCTATTATCACAGTCCATGCAGGGAAGAGAGCAACTACTGCCCTCCCTCCTTCCTTTCTGTAACAGCAGTCCTTTACCTTTTTTTATCCTTACAAGACTTGCAGTAACTGTGCTGACATTTATCAAGATTTTCAAGTGATGACTGAATTTAGACACCTTATTGCAGCAGTGATCTATTCAGCCCACAGTGTGGGAGGGTGCCTTTTTATTTGAGGAATTTCTACACTCCTTTTCACAGTTTTATTGCTCACATGAAAAGACTCCCACATTGCATGGCTATTTACTTTCTGCTATTAAAAAATCTAGATAAATAAAACATTATGGTCAACTAATTTTTCCTACAAACTTCTATTAACCGTATGCAGTGACCATTTCAATTATGCAATGGAATTGAAACTCCAACATGGGAGAAAAAGTCACAAACTTTAGAACATTCTTATAGGAATTGTCTCCTTTCCACTAAAGACATCAGCTCTTCTAGAAGTGCCTGTAAATCACTTTATCATGAGTATCATATCAGCAATCAACACTGGGTTGAATGAGGCCTTGCTTTCTAGGCTTAGGTGGTCACACAAACTCACACACTTTCAGAGTATTTTGCATCAGCAAGATATTTAATTGATCAATGAACAAACTTCTCATACTTCAGAAGGTTAGCCTAAGCCACAAAATGCAGTGGCAATATAAAAGAAACTATTGACTTTTGTAAAGTAAGCATTGCCTTTGATCTTATCTGCTACAAATTCAGTTACTCCACATCACTCCTGGAGAGCCAGCCTGTTTTGTGCTGCTGGGAACAGGAACAAGGTATCTATATCAGTATTCCATGTAGGCGGGGATGTCTGCATTTGGCTCTCACAAGCATTTGATGCTATTTCAGATTACAGAAAAGTATTAAGGGAAAAAAAAGTAAATGCTGATTAAGAAACAAAGGAAAAAACTATGTACAAGCCTTATATATTTTTTTTTAATATTAGCTCTTCCTAGTCTGACATATTTCCAGTACAGTTTAAGTAGTACTATTATACTGCTCCTGCTACACACCTCTACAATCGTAATGAATACACCACAGTAAAAACAAAGCTTTGCAGCACAGCATGATATTCTGAGCTCAGATTTATGTATTCACCACAGCTTTTAGATATTTTTCTGCTCTTTTAGCCTTTTAAATGCATTCTAGTTTGCTGAAAAAGCAATACTTTTTATCTATCATTTGCAATTTCATTTTCTGTTCATTCTGTATGTCTTTATATTACTCACACAGTACTGACAATTCCATCTAATTATGTGGTTCAGTTGCCTTGAAGAGAAGGAATACAAAAATTTTCCAAAGTCAGTAAATCAACCAGCAGCATCCAGAACTAAAGAACTGGATGTTTCTGAAATTGTACAGAATTCAAATGCTTCAGCCCAAAACCTGGGTGCCATCACAGTATATATACATTTTTTGATGTACTGATACAGAATATGTTCTTTGGTCATCTTTCTTTTTTCCCTTTCCTCTACCAACAGAGTTATCCGAAGCTGAAATTAGTGTTAACTCTAATTATCACCCTATGCATTGAAATCTTTTCTTCTAGGAGAAGCATCTGTCAGAGGGTACAATAAAAATGAATGCAACTCATTAGCTGCTAACCCATCATCTTCGTATCACAGTGAAAACAATGACTGGGGAGTAAACGAATTTCAGTCTGCATCTCATGTATTCAGTGGCTGTTCTCCCCGAGCTAGGCTAACTTGCCAAAAGGCAATGAGAGCAATTTAAGTTTTCAGGAGAGATAAAACTGGAAAACAATGTATAACCTGAGTTAGGACAAATTAAATGTGGCCAAAGGAGTGAGTCTGAACATAAAGTTAGGTGTCCAGGGCAAACTTAATGTGAAGAGAATTGGTGTATCCTGGAGCTTAACTAGACACACATGTTACAAAGCACTAAACCATACGCCTGTTGCAAAGCAATGGCACCAAGCAGAAGTAAAATTGCTTGAGAAGGGAAACATGCATAGAACATTATTATGCACATCTGAAATAAGAAAAATAAATGTCAGCAATCAGGCCAAACATATATACCTCACAATTCCAGCTACACTAACACATACAAAATCAACCATCATGGTATAGAGAGAAAATGCTTGTATCAATATAAAAGCTATATATAAATAAATGAAATCATGAGAAGACCCCTTCTAGATCTCCTTTTTTTTTTTTTCAGCTATCCCTACTGACAGCACATACTCGTCTCCATGCAGTTCCAAACAATTTATGTGGCACTTGGGCACATCATAAAACCACATCAAAAGCTGCAGCATCCCACCAGGAAAAGTGGTGATCCTGGCCCTGTAGAGAGCAAGACCTGCATTTCAGGGGTACCCATGCTTCCTAGTGTTCATTAGAATCCAAGGCACATTCCCATGTCACTTTGGAAAGGTCACAGTCCCTCAGGCTTGGTGACTGAAAACATTTCTGGGCTACCATCACCACGACAGCCTGTCAGAATTCTGTTGTTGATGGGCAGTCACCTGCAAGTCACATCCCATGTCTCTGCATAGCAGAGAGTGACTGGCAGCTCCTGAGGACCAGTGACAAGCTAGAAGATTTATTATTACCTGTTCTTGGCTTTTTTCAGTTTCCAAATATTATTGGTTTTTTTCAAACTATAAATGCCATTTTGATATTTTAGATTTTTTTTGCTATAAACTTATCACTTGAATATTTGGACTATACATGGTCACTACATTTTTTAAAATTATAATTTAATGCTGCACAGCCACAGCACAAACAGGTTTGTGTATACACAAGCACACAATTAAGTGCTCTCTGAAGGACTTCTGAAGAAGCTTTAAATCAGTTTTTCTGCTTTAAGGAGTTAAGCTATTTTTAGGAAAAAACAGTCTATTATTCTCAACTTTGAGAATATAAAATTAATGTCTTCGATATGAAAAAGGATTAAAAATTCATCTTCCATACAAATTGATTATATTTTTAGAAGTAATAAGTCTTACCTAAGAGAACTATCTATCTTT
The DNA here is from genome assembly GCA_013390045.1 of Picathartes gymnocephalus. NCBI lineage: Eukaryota > Metazoa > Chordata > Aves > Passeriformes > Picathartidae > Picathartes > Picathartes gymnocephalus. Next base: position 61,695 of record WEKY01040929.1, read on the forward strand.
CACATTACGTGAATGGTTATTTGGAACAAACACATGAGGAATAACACACTCCGTCAACATAACTAAGAAAATTACTTCTGCCTTTTTCATAGTCAATTCTGCCAAAGGCTACAGGATAGAACATAACAGCTGCATACAATTCGTAACAATTTCACAATCTCCAAAGTTTTTGCTACAACAATAGTCTGCAAATCCTGATCATATGTAAGGCTTCAGCTTTTAACTCGGTTGCAGATTGTTCATTATTCCCTTTTCACCTCTAAACCAGTAGCCACATTTCCACTGCACTTAAGCTAACTCCAGCAGGGATTTGACATACCTCAATGTTTAAGTAACTATTCTATTACCAACAATATGAAAATCTTATTAAAAATATATACAAGTATTAGTGCATGCTCCTTGCACACTGGGCATAAGAAGAAAGCAAGCATCTTTGGTTAACCTATACTTTATAAGCTTTGCTAGTTTCTCAGGAACGTACCCAACTACTCAATCCTTAAATGAACTTTCTTGACCATCTTGACACCTTAAGCATTGCTTGAAACATGCAGTAATACCACCAAACTGTAAATTCACATCTTTTTTTGTTTCAGTCCTTCCTGAAATGTCTTTGACATAAGTTCATTTATCCTATGCAATGTATACTCCCTTGTAAAATACCCATTTTAAACACAAACTGAATTCATGCCAGCAAAGCAACAACTTATATAGAGGTTAGGAAAAGCACTGAAGCCTCTTATTCAAGCAGATATCATACTTTCCCAAACAAATAAAAATCACAACTTAAATAACACTTATTAACTTGGAAATTTTCCCCACAGCCTGATACCCAGAATAAAAAGTCTTTGCTCTAAATCTGCACATACAATATTTCCAATCTTACCACTATGAATATTCCTTATAATAGGACATCAGAATTCAGATTGCTTAATTAATGTGACTAGAAGCCAACTGTGACACTTATTATAGACTAGTAATTCTAAGAAACTAAAGTTGTAAAATTTTTGAGGACACTTTTCAGACTACATTCATATTATCAAATTAAACACCAGCCAGGTGTTCATGGGGAGCAGAAGTAAATCCCTCCATGCTAGCAAGTTTTTGATGGAGATACCTCTAGCTTGCTTTCAGCCCATGCCAGCTGTCCAGCTCCCAGATAATTCTCAGGCACGGTTCAGGGTAAGCATGGGTCAGCCACCATTCCCAACAGAGCTTGGCTGTAACCCAATGTGGAGAAAAAGAATTTCAGAGCATGAATGAAGGCTCCTCTATGGCAGTGGGCATCAGCGTCTCAGAACTGTCCTGATCATGCTAATTTACTGGCATTGATGTAACCATAAAACAAGTTTTGTCTCAACTTTTTTATCCAGATTTCAAAGTATGGCAATGACTGTCCTGAAGTCCTTACCTTTAATCCTTGCAAACATCAATCATGGTGACTGCTGCATTCTGGAAAAGGAAATGCCTTCCCAAGACAAGGGGGGTACTGTGAGGCCAGGCAACAAAGGGACACAGAGCATATCAGATATATCACAGTTACTCTGAGGCAAATGTCAGATGTGCCTAGAAGCACAGTGCTTGCTGAAAGAAGAGTTGGTTACATCCCATTTCACCACTGAGCATGAGCAGGCACATGAGACAGCTAATACAGATTGGCTCATGCACTGTAATCTCTCATTTCATGTTAGGCTAGAGCAACTTGTCCTTTTGCAACACCACACAGCAATTACAGTCCTTTCAGATGCAGACAGGCAGTATTAAACCCGTGATGCTTGTGAGGCTGGGCATTTCTGAATGGTAGAAGTGATCATGTGCCCTGGGTCTTGCTGGATTACAGTGCACAAAACTCTGATACCCTATTGCAAGTGAGTCAGTGTAACTCCCTCTGCACATGACTGGCCAACACCATCCTCTCCCCAACAGACATGGAAAAGCCATTTCAGCTGCCTTGGACAAGCAGCAGTTGAAACACTCTTCTCCTGAACTGAACATCTGATCCAGCAGTTCAGCCCAAAGTGTAGTGCTTGTATTGCTTGGCTGTCGGGAGTTTACAAAACCTTGCTGCTGCACTTATCCCCCCTCACAGCTATCCTTGAAGTGAGTGGAAGATGCAGCAAATGGTCTTCTGGAGTGAGCCCTGATGTTCAGCTGGAGGAAAAGGTTACCAGACAGCTGGCATCTTGGCAAGATTAACTAGGTTATGCACTTTAAGATTATCTGTGAAGACACAGCTGTGCCTTCTTAGCTTCCACATACCAAAACAAACAGAGGGGGTAATAGTCAGTAAAAGAAATCAGAATCTTGTGAACATTAGACCTGTATTTATTTCTTCTGTACTAAAAGTGGTTCTGAAAAGGGAAGTTTTAGATGAAAATTCATCATTCAAAAATGAACTACAGGAATTTCATGGTCCTGGCAAGACACTGTTGCTTGGAGACTCAGGTAGAAATTTGTCACTGAAGAACTACCAAAAATAGCTCCAGTGATATTTAATTTGGCATGAGGTCATGAAGGCAACATTCATGCAAGGGGAGATCCATAAATTTCAACATCACTGGATCCCAAGATGACCTTGCAGCAATGGGCTTTTTGACAGCTAGGAGAAGCTTTAGCATATGATATAAGGACAAGATACAGAAAAACTATCAGTGGGTGGCAATCTGAAATGTAAATTAAAAAAAAAAATGTTGTTTGTAATGAAGAAAATAGTCAAGGACTGTCAGTAATGAAGTCTACATGAGACTGTACAAGATCGTGCAAGAATCTCTTCCATACCTCAACACATGCTTTAGACTCATCTATCAGATGATCCCTTCCTCTAAACTAAAACATCCTGGGCTATACACAGCAGTCCCTACCCAGACCATGCCAAGGAAGTACATTGGCAGCCACACGACAGAATAAACACATCGTCTGTCCACCGGAACAACTCAAATTTTCCTTCCTGAGCAACAGGGTACTGCAAAGAAATCCCTGCAAAGTCACCTCGTTTAAGGAATATGTAACAATATGAGAAATAGCCACTCTACAGAGAGAGAACTAGAACATAGTACTGGGTAGGGAGGGAAGGAGTGATGTAGCATGTGCAAATAGATTCAGCAGCAAGGAGTTTATTAGACCTGCTGAGGGAAAGCCAGTGGCAGCACTACTGCAGACTCGTCACCCTTAGGGCTCTCCTAAGGCTCCTGGGCACACCTTAAAGGACCTGAGGGATCCAAATCAGGTACTGGCCCCAGGCTGGCCCTGCTCAGAGGTCATGGTCTGGGCCCTGGGAGCAGAGTGTGCACCAGCCTTGTTATCACACTGGGCCCCTGTCCCTTGGAGAGCAGTCCGTGCTCACCGCTCCCCAGGTTCCTCAGAGTTTCCATTTTCTTAGCCAGAAGACAGCATAGAAGGTGCTATGGAGAAGGGAAATCTCAGTTCTCTTCCAAATCTTCACCGCTGTTTTCATAAACAAAGGTTTAGGCTGCCTGCCACAGTACGATTCTCCTGGAATTTTTATAGAATTTCCTATCACAGACCACTGTATGGATCCTCTCTTCTCAACAGAGTGCAGGACATTATCAGTGCTTTAAATAAAGACAGTGACATCTTCAAATGGCAGTATCATAATCTCTCTTGATATTCTTCTTGTTGACAGCTCGACATTTTATATGGGTTGTCACTGTGGAATAAGTTAGTGGCATAGCTCTGGTTCTTTGTGAAATTGTTACCATATTGTAGAGTACAGTTCGGTGTTTCATTTTTATGGATATAAAAAATTAAAAAATAAATAAATAAAAATAATAAAAAAAAAATAAATAAAAANAAAAAAGCAATGACAACCTTAGAGGCAGAGATCAGAACCCAGAACCTACACTTCTCTCTCCTGCACATCAATCTATAACTCGCTTTCCTCTCAGACTTTTTACTCCTACATGTTCACCCAGTAACTCAGTTTTAAAAGAAAAACATTATATTCCTACCCAAATAGCAAAAATACTCCTGCCATTCTGGTTGCAGATAATCAAAACTCTTCCTGCTCGGAGAGGCCTAAAAATACACCTAACTCTCAAACACTCAAATCATTGTTATTCTTATGCAAATTCATACAGAAGCAGCATTCAGTTTTGGATTAGGTTTCCCTGGTTAGTAAACCACAGAAAACATTCAGGCAGTTTGCTATCTGACCTTTGGGTGAACCCTAGGCACAGTACAAGAGCATCACCTCTGAGAAGGCAGTAATTCTGAGAAGACACAGGTATACTACTACTCCTCATAAATTCAGGTACCTAAAGAAGATGGCAGTGGTGGAAAGCAGCTAACCTGGACCACTGTATGAAACATCTTGACTTAGGCAGGATTTAAGACTGGATTTTGTCCTTTGTCTTCTATATGGTTTTGTTAGATATGCCCATACTGCTAAACATCACTGAGTTTGCACTAAGGCTTTAGTAGCTCTCAGACTTCACTTTCTGGCTGCACCAGACAAAGGAGCTTTCTGTACACTGGGTGGCCTGAGGGCTGGGCATTAAATCTGCATAACAACACATTGCAGAGTATTTCTTACAAGAATCACAGTATTTTCCAAACATTAATTACGTTTCCACCTAGCAATACTTATGCATAAAGTGTGAGCCTCTCCTAGCTCCTAAGGGAGCTCTTCCACCTCCTTAGTATCTTGTTAAAGTCACTTTTTAGAACCTTTTAAGCTGTGCAATTAACTTGTACTATGGCTAGTCCTTCTCCATTGCTGGGTTGTTAGGTTGAAGCAACTAAGCACTGCTAATGATAATAATAAAAGCCATTATGTTCAAGCACACGTTTGATCTTTCTGTCAAGTCATCATACAAAGGCAGCACATTAAACAGGATGTGATATAACACAGCCTGCTAGGAATGTACAGAAAGCCAGGCAGGTGTAAACCACACTCTAAAAGAAAAAGTTGCCATGCACATACCATCAGGCCATGAGACAGGACAAAATTACAAACAAAGAAATAATACAGCACTGACAAACAAATAGGTGAACCAAAAGAGGGGTCTGCACAGAACTGTCATGGTGCTGGGGGTGGTAGGTGCTTCTCATGGAGGGGCAGCAGGACCAATCCCAGTGCCCCAGCCAGGAACACCAGGGCAACTCTGGGCACTGGGAGAGTCCCTGGGCATGGGCTGAGGCTGAGCCAGGCCATCGGCCCACAGGTGGAACCCAGCTGTGCCAGGCTGTGCAGAACTGGGGACCAGCCCTGCTGTGGAATCACTGGAGGGTCATTCCCAGTGAGCTGACACGGGGCCCCAGGCTGTGGGATCCTGGGGGAGCCCAGTAGGGTGGGGGCTGGGATGTTCAAGCCCCTTACCAAAACCAACACAAACAGCAACTGTGATACCAATTTAAACATAAAAATAGCACCCTGATGCCAAAAGCCCAGTGTGTGAGATAAAATGCTCCACTTGCAGATAAAACTGTTGTCATACTAAAAATATCAGCAGCAACCAACACATGAAAATTCCTGCTTACAAAGTCACAGGAAGAACCAGATCATAAAGGATGCCACCCTTCACAAAATAGCCAACAGTGTCCATCAGGAAACATTCAGCATGGGCAAGACACTTGGCAGAAGAGGTAAAAATAAATATGTAGTTACTGAAGCTAGTGAAAATGCCATTAGTGCCTTCCAAATCAGAAAAAAAATAATACTGCTAATTTTAAAAGGTTAAATCTTGAAATCATGATTCAGTCTTTGTTTTGATCAGTTGTCTCAAGATATAATTTAACAAGACACTTGTCTGCATGATTACAGAATGTACTGTCAGTATTTTGGACAAGACTGGGGATGACTAGCATTTAACAGTGAGGATTTCACTCCATATGTGTTCTTGTTCAAGATTTACAGAAATTTTAGAAGATCAATATGTAGCTAGCAAGCAGTGAAAAGTCTTAATGCAGTTAAATGTCAAAAAATACATTGGATTTCAAAAAGGCCACTAAAAGTATCATTAAATTATTTATATTAAAAATAATCAAGATTTATATTTATAAAAGAGAGTAAAGCATAACAGATAAGTCACATAGAAACAGGAGAAACTGAAAACAAAGCTACATTGACCAAATATGTATCTTAACAGGATAAAATAAGAAAACATTAGGTACTAAGGGAAATTTTTACTTTACAATACACACATGCCCCTATGCTCTAAAATTTTCCCATCTGTTAGATGTACCACAGATATTGTTAGATGATGCAGGGAAGTAATAAAGTTATTTTTTCAAAAGGAAAGAGACTGCAATGTTGATTTCTTTTCACATGAGCATTAGGGAGTATAATTTGCTCTGGAGCCAGAAGGTAGTAAACTAAATGTCCAATGCCAGCAAGTAAACAGACACACGCTACAGGAAAAGTGTCTGGCATAGCAAAATTCTTAGTCAGATAGAAGCCCTATCCAAACAATGGTGGGAAAAGTCAGGATAACAAACGAAGCAGGAGACTTAGTAACTACCAAAAGCAAAGACTAATCTTGATATAAAATCAGACAATAACACACATGTTCATGGATGATCAGAATCAGGGAGGCCGTGAGAATAGACAAGCAACTGCGAAGGCTCAATATCGGAATGAATTCTTTACCAAGAAAGGACCTAGGCTTTAAGACAACAATTTGTTTTTACTTTCCCCACAGCCTCCTTTACAGAAAAATTACCAAGTTCCATCACAGGAAGAAGTCTCAAAAGATAATTTATGTAGACAGGAAACCTAAAACACATCCACCTACAAGCAGCTTACATAGCCATCCATTATCAACTAACTATAAATTCAAAATTGGCTTAAGGTATCAGAGGAAAAAAAAAAGAAAACTGGTTTTAAAACCCTACACTAAAATACCATCACTGTTATCCAGATAATTTGTAAGAAATACTTGAAAAAGCTTGAGAGATTACTGGTGTAGCTCTGATCAGTTCCACCAAGAGTAACTGGAAAGAACAAATTAAAACAAACAAAGAAACCAAACCTAAAATACTGGGAACAATACTCATAATGCAATGGAAAATTGTAGTGTAATGCAATGTTCTGCAATGGAATGGAAAAGAGCTCCAAAATCACTGAGATCAACCTTAAAACTAACACTGCCAGGACCACCACTAAACCATGTCCCCAAGTGCCACATCTACATGTCTTTTAAATCCCTTGAGGGATGGTGACTCCACCACTTCTCTGGGCAGCCTTTTCCCATAATTTCTGTCATGATAAACCAAATTCCTCCATAATTGTTCAATTTCCTCTGAGTTAAAAACAAAAACAGCTATGTGTATGGCTGTGTATATATATATACACACATATGTATGTGTGTGTGTACATTTAAATACAAGGAAATTTGACACATATTTTTAAAAGCTAACTAAAATGAACAAGAATATAGTGCACAATCTTTTTGTAGCCTGAAAAATAACTAACAAAATAATAAAAGTCTTGAATTTTGGCTGTCTTACAATGTGAGAAGAATGGTGTGGTTTTCCAGAGGTCAACAATACATTCTAAATTTACTAAAGAGCTAGAAAAGGCAGCAAATAAAAACACTCAGTCTTGTCTGATGATACCAATGTGTTCAGATTGGAAGAACTCCAAAATGTTAAGACTCAATCTCACTTACTAAAACTAGAAGGATTATTAGAAATGGCAAGATAGGAAATATGATTCAAACAAAAAATAAAAAAAAAAAAAAACAAAAAAGAACCTGGAAATTAAAAACAGGAGATAAGCATCTCCAAACTACCAAGACCATCAGTGAAAACTGTCTGTTAACTGCATAAAGACCAATAACTCTTATATTTGGTATTTGAGAATTATCTAAAAGAAAAAAAAAATCAAAGGGAATTCTTAAATTCATATCAAAGACAAACTACATAAAACAGTAATGCAACAAAAGTACTACATTCAATCACATTCACATCACAACGTATATCAATAGCAGGAGCACTGAAGAATATGTACAGCCATTAAATGCTTTAGTACCATGGCACAGAAAGAATCGAGATTTTTAATCTTGAAATATAGAAGTAAAAACATTTCAACAGAAAAAAAAAATGAAAATACAAAAATGTTAATTAGACTCCCTTTTGCTTATTACCACACTGACAAAATCAAATTGCAAGCAGACTCCATTATTTCATACAGCTTTTAAGCCATTTGTCAACACTAACTGCTAGTCATCGAGACAAATACTGTGATAATCTGTTTATTTACTCAGAAGAAAAAAGCAAACAAAGTAACTTAAAATTATTTATCAGCCAAGTCATTAAGCCAACACATGGAAAACAAATCTTTCGAGGTTCAAATGCAGTTAAGATACAGAAACATCTTGTTGTATTTTATAATTAATTTGGTTGCACACAGCAAGGCAGGAGGATTTGCTTTCACTGGCAATGCAAAACCGGACTGACTCTCTCACCCTGAACAGCAGTGCTCACATATCCAGCTACAAGTCAGAGTACTGAAACCACGAGCAAAAGAAGCAGCCATTTCAGAAGTGATCATGCTACTGTCTGTCTCCTTGGTGGTGTTCCCTCTCTGGACATTCCCTGACAGGGATTAAACTAGGCTTGAATTTCTCTCACAGTGGGACACGAGCAGGTCAGTGCATGACCTGATACTCAAAACCCAACCAGGCTTGATCCTGACTCTAGGAACTCAAATTCACAGCAGGAACCAGCACATGGCCACATAGCCTGAGAAATCTCATTCAACACACACAGTTTTCACGTTTCATTATGATAAGGAAAAGCTCAAAATGTCTCTTCAGCTTCAACTACAGTTCAGGTAGTGAAGCCCACACTGCTTCCTAGGACTAGAGAGCCAGTGCTCCAGAGCGCTCTCTCTGCCAGTGGCAGGCAGGAGGAGAATGGAATAGAGATCTTCTCTTTTTCCACCATGAGAGGGAAGGGACCGGCCTGATGAGGAAGTACAATTCACTCCACAAGAAGCATCTCAAAGGACACCCATCTTCTGCCTGCACCTTGTTAATGCAGACCCAAAAGGAATCCAACCTACAGCTAAAATTTACCTTAAAAGTGAAGGAAGGAAGGAAGGAAGGAAGGAAGAGGAGTAGAGTAACAAGTGTTAGAGTAACAGAATGACACTGGGTCTTCCAGATGCTAGGAAAAAAGTCTTTTTAAAAAAAGACAAAAGCTTCCCCCAACCTCCAATGAAGAAGTGTTCCCAAAAAAAGCCAAATGATCAAAAATGAGAAGTAAGTAGACTCAAAGTGCATAAGATGAGGAAATGCAAAGAGAAAAATCCAGTATCTAGCACAAATTATACAAAGATCCATCAACAATTTAATCATAATAGGTCACCCAGACCTCCAACAGATGACTCACGGTGTTGCCACTGAAATGGCTACAAAAATCTAGGCACCAAATTCAAAGTGTATTTCAAGCTTGGAATAAAGATGATCACCCACTTGCTCTTGTTATTTAATCAAATCCTTACATTTGGTATTAAATTGCAAATTATTGCAGATACACAAGCTCTCAAAGTGTAAACCTAATTGTTTAAATTCGCCTGAGTATTACGTGGTTCCCAAAGCAAAGAAATGCTTCAGTATGACAGACAAAATATCAAGGCATAAACATGTACTGTTTCTAGGACACTAATATAATCTTTATAAATTAGATTATAACTGTTTGATGCTGCTCAGTCCTACCATACACCCACTTTAAACAGCATGTTGGACGGCTGGACTTCATGTAATCCAAGATCTGAAGGAAATGTATATCCATGAGAAAACAAAAATATACGTACAATTTAAGTAGAAACATACAAGGTCTATGAGAACCAATGTGATTTCATTTAATACAATTTGCAACAGCAGAAAATGAGAATTTGGGTGGATGTTCTCAAAGGTAGGATAGATCTGGCCGCACAAGAAGTATATGGACCTCATTAACAAAGGCTCTATTTTAAAATATTGAAAAAAATACAATGCAAAAGTATCCTGTTGAACATGGTAAAATTATAAGGTAATTTCATCAAGGGACCTAATCAACTTTGGCTTTCTTCCTGTGGCTCATCTGTGTCTGTTCTTCTCTACTTTAAAGAGATACTGAGCCAAAGGCTGCTTTAACTCCAGTGTAAACTGGAGGCAGACAAAAATTTCCAGCAAAGCAGAATGAAAACCTACCCAAAACCAGAACAAATGTTTCTCAGCAATTGTTTTGTTAAAAACTGAATGAAGATAGTAGAAAGCATAAAGCCTGAGTAACAAGTCTCCTCTACAAAGAAATTTTCAGTATGTTTGAAATGTATATCTTCTTAATTCAGAAATCAACTCTCTAAAAATTACGATTAATTTTTCTCCAGAGAAGATTTCATATTTAAAACCTTTCAAAAACTGAGTTTTAAATGCAGAAACGGTCTGTAATAAATGGTATTACGAAATGGTTTCCGACATCAGGTTATGATCTCAATAATGAATGTATAGTCACTGAAGGAAAACTTCCAAGGCACAAACAGCAGGGAAGAGCCTAATTGCTATTAAAGGTCATTGGGACTTGCAATCACATTGCTACATGTTCTTTTGAAAATATCCTACTCTGAAACCATAACTACCTTAGCAATAATACCCTGTAACCAGAAGTTATAGACAACTACACAGCAGTGGCTTCTCCAGGCAAGTGCTCCAGTCATTTCCTAATTCCTAGGCCGTAATGTAAACCCTTCGTCTTGAAATTAAAAATTTATCTAAAGGCAAAGTAATTTAAGGCATTAAATATTTATAAATATCAATAGCTAAGTTCCTGACTCACACCAAAAGTTTTGTTTGAATAAAAACCACAGCACTGCAAGTGCCATTTCTCTTTCAAAAAAGCTCTTTTGCTTGAACAGTTCAGGATGCTTTATCATTAATATTACTGCAAAATGTCTGTCCAAATGATTACACTCATTTTCTAATGCTGTTTCTACTGTGCCTAGGAGACTTGTCACATGAGGAACACACAGAGGGTAATCTGATCAGGCAGAAGCAAAGTCTATGAGCAGACTGACAGGATATCCATTTCAATACCCAGTAAGAGACTTTCTAGAACTTCTCTGTTCACCCATAGTCTCATCTGCAAAATGCCCAAAACACGCCTCTGAAAGCTGTGTACATAGTTAGACTTTTACCCATTTTGTGAACTAAAACATGCACACATGTCTCTAATCCCAGAACAGAAGAGCTCTACTAATTTTAGATCCACGTGGTGCCAAGTGTCATAGCTGTCAGATAGCTGGACACCTGAACCTCAGGCCAAACTAATTTAGTTTTCCAACACGATTAGGTTATGAACCCCACTTAACGTTGATCTGTATTTATATGCATTGCAGAACACATAATTAAATACTGTAATTTCACATGTTAACTATGAAACTGAACGAGAAAGATACGTTTAAAAGCAAACCAAGTTCTAAAGGGCCATGTGGCTATAATCAAAAGCAGATTTTGGCCTATGCCACTGGAAAGCCCATCAGAGACCTAATCCTCCTTGTCTTATGGAAATAGTTACACTAATTGTGTGATTGCAAGGTGCAGAACTTAACCCTCAATACATTTGCCTAGAATCTCCACCCTTTCACGGATTTATTGGCAGCTATTGTCATCTTATACAAAATCCAAAGAATAAATAGATTAACATTCCACAGCAAAATTATCTACTCACCAGGTAAAATAAAATTAAATCTGTAACCATGCTGACTTGCTTTTAATGCAGCTGCTGCCCAATTGGAACACCCTCCAGGAGGCCTGATTTTAGGAGGAATATGCCTTATCAAAGGATCAACTATTACTCGGGCCCCAGTCTTGGGAAGAGTCTTGCGTGGGTGGGTTTCCAAAGCCAGACTTTCCCCACAAAAGCACCGAGTCTGCCTACACAGATCAACTTGTAAGATCTGGCTATTAACATGCCCTTCAGGATTTGACCAGCAGACTGAAGTGTCTTTGTAAGCATTGTTTCACCTGTTTGAAAGCTGGGTTGACTGGAAGCATTCAGTACATGAATATTTTCACCCACTACAGAAAAACAAGGCTTTGTTAAATTAAACGGCTTTAATGATGTTTTACAGGAAACATTTCAGGCATTCAGCAATAAGCTGCATTCATATTTGACATTTACAAAACGTTATTATTTTAAGCCTGAACTTATAAAATACTTGCACTTAAATTCAAGCATGTGAATAAGCCCATTTTTATTTTACAAAACAGTTAATTCCAAGTCCATGTTGAAATGGTGGAATAAATTCCCCAAATCAGGCATATTTTAAAGAGTGTAGAAGAAAAAAAATAAAGCATAATCTGGTTTTCAAGCAAAATACCACTAGAAATTAGCCAAGTAGATCACAGAAAACAATTACTAACACCTCAACCAAAAATATAAATTGAGAAAAAACAAACCTTTTAACACAACATTGAAATTTATTTTCCTTTTTTCCTCCCCTCATACTTCACCACCTCTTGGTTTTCATCCTAAAAAAAGAATTATGGAATATTCCTATGAGCTCTATTTAAAAGATGTTGCTGACTCAATGGGAATTGGGAAGTACCAGAAAAGCAACAAAGCAGACCTTTGATCTCTGCTCCAATTCACATACCAGAGATATTTGAATCAATGGCCAAATTCTGTCCGCCTTAATCAACCAAACAGGTACCTACTAAAATCATGAAGAAGCAGCCACAGTTTATATATCCCATCAAACTCAGCTTCAGAAACTGTTGCCCAAATCTCAAGGCCTTTACACAGAGAATCCTCACTGAATTGTCCAGCATTCAGGTTCTTGTTATTTTACTCCAAGACCTCTTCAACTTAGCTCAAATGAAGACCTCATACAAGTCAAATTAGCAAGATCTGGTTCATATTTAGGATTAATGTACTCAAGGAAATATTCCATCTCCAAGCCCTTTAAAAGTCAAAACTTCAGCTTTAAAATAAGGAGGAAGGTTGAAACAGAGTAAAATTGAGGGGTTTTACATTTTTAGGTGGCCCAACTTGCCTAATTTTGTTCAACTTCAGACAGCACAAAAGCTATAATATTTCCATCCCTAATCGAATACATTTTCTGTTGGCTACAATTCTTCCTCCCCAGGAGGGTAACCTGCTGTAGGAGATGTGCTAGGAACATGGGAAACAACACTGCTGTCTTAGCTTAAGATTTGCACGGTGGCAAAGAAAGAATTAGGTGATGCAGCCAGATAATCCACACGTGCCCACTAGTCAGCCAAAATAACTTTCCCATTTGGGGGGAAAAAAAAAAAAAAAGCGATCAAGCCCAAGGCTAGATATTACCAGCGCCTGAAAAGAGGTCAAAGAAAACCATTCATAGTGGAAACTACCTAATCAATTACTCACTTCAGGATTCCCTTCTGCATTCAAAATCAAACCCCTGAAGCAGAAGATCCAATTAGTTCACAGCCAAGAGCCCAAAAGAGCAAGATTTCTGCTGACTAAAAATTCAAGTCCCCAACTTCAAAGCATAAATAAGAAGTACAGAAATTCGCATATTCCAGAGCCAGGAGCATCTGTCATGGCCCCTTCTGTCTTGGCTCTGTGAAGTCATCTCTGAAGAAGAATATCCCTGGACTAAATCTGATACCTAACACATTTAGGAGCCTCCCAATTCCTAAAATGCAGCAGCAATTCATTTTCAGATGTATAAACAACATTCTGTGCAAATGCTCCCTTCCTGAAGTCAGCTCAAAGGAGCTGGACAAGAGGCATCTATTGTTTCTATCTTAATTCAAAACTGTACCCAATGTCAGAACAGCTTTACTTGACACTACCCTCAATCAATCATTAGAACAAATAACATTGTCTCTGAACCCTACATAGGCAACAAAATGCATCAGATGACCTGCTAGCTCTCGCCCATCTCCAGTGTCTTTGTTCTCAGAACACAGAACCAGAGCTGTTTGCTGTGCTTCAGCTGAATGTGTTGTATTACCGATCTTCTTAAAGCAAGACAGCAATGCCAACAGTGAAACAGAACGTACCAAAGTCTAACAACCTGACCTGAGTTTTGCTGTCCCAGTCCCAGACTTATCCCACCTTCCTACAGACTCAAGGGCCATGCAAGCCCAAAGTACCCAAAGGAAGCACTGATCAGGCATCCATTCCAAACAAAACATTCATGTGACACACCTCTCCCAGCATTAACAACAATTTAGTGATGTCCCTGAACTCCATGGCTGTATCTTTCACAGGCAGTCATGTCAAGCTGAATTTTCTATATATATTCCATATATATTCTATATCTGTTTCCTATAGATGTAGATGTATAAATCTACAACATTAAAAGTTCTGCTCAGCCCAGATAACCCTATATATTTCAAACGTTAGGGCTTACATAGTTAAAAGAACATTGTTGAATAACTATGATTTATTCAACACTTAACTCCATGAATTAGCTCTTTTCTGGATACCGCAATCATCCTGTCATTAACAGATGTGCCCATATCAAAAATATGTCAAAATGGAGACAACTTAGTTACATAATTTTTCAAAATCTTTCAGAAAAAGGTTTTTCCAACTGCTATTCAAATAAAAGTTTACTACCTGAACTAAAAAATACATTAAAGAGTGACCATTTCAGAGGGATGACATATTTATATATATAAACTTGATTCTCAGTTTATTACTTCAGATTTATAGCAGAGGAAATCTAATGAATGTACTGCATTTACAGCTTAAAATGATAATCTTCAGACATTTAATTCTCAAATAATAATGGCATGGAACAATGTATTCCTATGCCATATGACAAAAATGGCATTTAATGTTGTAAAAATGAAATGTATATTAAATACCATTGGGCATTTTCTTATTTATCAAGAAGGCTACAGCTAACAATTTTATTATATTTTGTTCCCAGGCAACAGTGAGATAACTTACAGAGCACCAAGAACAATTTTTTTAAGTTCTTTACAACCTCCCAGAGAATTCAAATACTGTTTTTGAGAAAAAGTTGAATCTTTAGTTACATTAACAAACATTTGTATCATTTGTCATATTACTATTCAGTCACAAACAACATGCGAAATATGTAAAATGCTTCAGATAAACTATACTAGATGTTTTATTCCCACTCTCATAATAAAGGTTCGCCTTTGAATTCTTAGAGGTGCTATCAACAAGAAGCAATTTTTTCCCTGAATAAGTAGCTGGATGCAACCTGACTTCTAAAACATTTGAGATAATGTGACTTTTTTTCCTCCATCAAAATCCTTTAGAAATACTGCCAAATAATTACTAATCAAGAAAAAAAATTGACAGCCAGCAACTGAGCTGACCAGGCATCAGAAAACAACACTCTCCTCTCCCATAGCAAACAGCACTTCTGTGGTATGTCAGATTTAGCAAACAGTTGCCTAATTATTTACTGTCACAGCCAGAGACATGATCAGCAGACAGAATTTGGAGACACACAAATATCCTGCCTTCAACTGTTAAAGCAACAAGGTACTTGGTATGATCTTCAAGATCCACAGCCTACTTTGGCTACAGAAAGAGAGGAAGAGTAAAACTTCACTTTTCTATGTTTAAAAAGGGCAGCTTTTTTCTTCCTAAATCAAATTGCCTGAACATCTTAATGATGTGGCATCATACGATCCCAAGCCTTCCAAGACAGGCAATGAATTTTGTACAGCTGACTCTGCTAGTTACAGTACTCAACAGCTGGGACATAGATAATTTGGCACCCTGATAATGGCCTAGATGAGTATGAAGCATTCTGCAGACTGTAAAAAAGGAAAAAAAAAAGAAGAACTATCAGCATTAAAATTATAGATTGAAGTTCATCTTATAAAATCAATATAATTCACATTGGTTAAGAAATTTACTAAAGAAGGTGTTTACAAAACTGAGAAATTCAGAGAAACGGCACTCCCTCTTCAAAGCCTATATTGTAGCAATTCTTTTCTGATTAGATCAGCTCCCATAGCAAGTCATCAGAACAACAATCGCTGTAGTGAAGTCATACTACTGGGATTCAAATGGGAAATCATGACTGGCTTGAAAACACACTTTAGAAAGTAATGTGTTTTCCAGGTTTCCAATATATCTTAATTAAAACAAGTCCAAACCTTTACCTTTGCTCCAAATGGTTGAATAAAGTCTGTCTTGAGCAGTAAAATACAGCATACCAATACACAAAATATGACACTAAAAACCAAGACAACAGACATTGGATCCTTCCAAGTAACTTCAGGAACTGGAGGTCACTGAAAATAGCATGTGAATGGACTCTGTGTTACCCCCACAATAAGATATACTCAAATACTTTCAGAAAGTGCTTTATTTCTTACAGAGATGTAAATTAGTTTTCAGACTTCATTTAATTAAAATCCTATTGCTCCCTAGCATATAAAAACCAAATTCTTCAGTCCTTTTCCTGATAAAACTCCCATTGAAATAGGGAAAATTAGGCCTAAACACTTTCCCAGGTTTTTAAGCAAGTAATTGGTATGAGAAGGAATCTTACTAAACCTAATTCTAGCAGTAAATAAAAGGTGATCCAAAACAGAAAAATAAGTTTTCTCAGTGTGTGTTTACAAAGTAAACAGTCTACTAGCCCCGAAATTTTGCAAAAAAATCAGATCAGCTGCATATAAATTGATGACTTTAAAAAAAAAAAAAGGAGAGAATGGAATAAAGATGTGCTTTTGAAAATGATGGCAATGGTAATTATTTCTCAACTAAAATGCACTAATGCGTTTCAGTACAATAACGGTGCACATGCTCCATTGCTGCACTGACACAATGGGCAACAGACACAAAGGAGTCATTAGTCAATACTGCTAATGACACATGAAATTGCAAGTGACACCACTATAAAGTACCGTCAGACCCAACAAGTTCTCATAGTCAAAATAACCATCTGTTGAGGGTTTATTTTTCAAAATACTACAACTAAAACCACAGAATAAATAAAAGCAATTATCAGCATCTTCAAATCAAGCTGTCTTAAACTGTGCCACTCCCATTCCCATCAGTGGAAACCATTTAACAAAAATCTTCAGGACTGAGTGAAGACATACAGCTGAAAAACTTCAGATATGAAATCTAACATCTTATTCCCTAACGTTACAAAAGGACTCAGCACTGCAAATGTCAGCATATGCTGTGACATGCTGTAAAAACTATTTCAGGGATGAAGGTTCAGTGCAAACAGTTAACTCCATCCCTTTCACACTTGGATTAAAATCAGAGCTGTAACACTTCTGGATAAGCTTCTTCAGATTTAGTACTAGCAAATGTACTGAAAAACAGCAATGAATCATCCAAACCATCCGTTCCATCCCGATGTGCTTAAGAAATGAATGCAATTTACATTTCTAGCAAGATGAATTTAGCTGCGTGCATCTTCGTCACAATAAATACCTTTTTCCTTATTTTTCTCTATTCAGTGAAAAAACTCAGGTGCTACACGAACTAAGCTAATTCTTTGCCCTAGCCCAAATAAACAAATAAATAAATAAACAGGTAAAAATAAACCGAAGCTTTAAATACGAATGCACATCGAGACATAAATCACTGTGTCCGCACTGCACTCGAAAAAGCGACTTTTAAACACACGAGAGCGCCTCTCACACACTGGCGAGGTGACACGGTATTTATATCTATCGCACGAGCCGCCCACGTCCGTTCCCCCCAGACCGATCTTCGCAGGGACGCGGGGCCACCAGCCCTCGCCACCCGGCCTCCAGCGCCTCCCGGGTCCGCAGTCGCCACACCCGGCGGGGCGAGCAGCCCGGGCGGGTGCGGCGGCACAGCACGGGGAACACTGCCCTACCTTTGTATCTCTCTAGGACATCTTCGTAGGCTTGCAGGTACTCCTGCTCCTCGGCGTAAAAATATGCGCCGGGGGAGAGGTAGCCAGCCATGACCGGCAGCTAGCCTAGGTCAGCTCAGCCCAGCCCTGCAAGCCTCTGCGGCTCCGGGTGGCCGGCAGCCTCGGGGGCGGCACAAGAAAAGCCCCGGCAGCAGCCGGCGGGGGGTGGGCGGGGGGAGGTGCTGCCAGCCCGGCCGAGGAAACGCCCCCGCGACCGCTCGGGTTTCGGTAGCCGCCCCTCGGAGCGCGGAGGGGGCGGCACCAGGCCGGCGGCGGCCGTCGCCTCACCGCCACAGACCCCGGCTCCAGCCCCCTGGCCAAGGCACCGCCTGCGGAGCTGGAGAGCTCTGCCGCCGCCTCCCCCGGCGACCAAGAGGGTGGCGGCTGCCGGGGCGGGGACGCGACGCCTGCAGCACTGACGGGCCCGGTGGGGACACTGCACCCACGGGCAGGGACTGAGCGGGGAGAGACCCCAAGCCGGCAACCAGCCGGGGCGGGAGCCTCGACTGTCCCGGCGGAGGGGCGGGGTGGGCGTGGCCCCGCCGCAGGTGTCACCACCGAGCCTGCGTCCCCCCGCTGCCCCCGGCCCTGACCCCGCCGCGGGGCCCACTCGGGAGCGGTCCCTGCTGCCCTGCCCCCGGCCGCCGGTCCCCCATCCTGCGCACCCTGCCCGCGGCGGCGGCGAGATCCGGCTCGCGGCTGCATCCTGCGGCTGGTGGGAGCCCGGCTCCGCAGCGCTGCCCCCGCTAGGGAATAGCGCCGCTAGGATGGGTTACCCTGGGAAATGGTGTCCAGGGAGGGACCCTCGGAGGCGCATATATTATCAGGGCGGTTGGGGAGAACAACAGCGGTGTCCCCGGGGAGCACTGAGGACCGCCACATCTTTCTGGGATTCGTTTACAGGCGGTTTCCAGCATTTCGCCGCGGTGATGCGGACCTCCGCCCAATTTTCGACATCAGTTGTCGCCGGGCCGGGGACCAGAGCCCGTCGGCGCCTCCGGCACACCGGGGCGGCTCCGTTCCGGTCCCCGTCCACCCCGAGCGCAGCCCCGGCCCCGAGCGGACAAAGACCGGCGCCCGGTCCCCCCGCCCCTCACGGAGCATCATCGGCCGCCGCGGCCTCTCCCGGCGCTGCGGGCGGTCCCGCGCCGCGTCCACCCAGGGCGGCTGGGGGCTCCCTCGGCCTTGTGGGCCGAAAAAAGCGCCGGCCCCGCTGAACCGCCCCCCGCCGCAGCTGCAGCCCCCGGCCGCTGATGCGTTTTCGCATGAAAGTTTAATGGGCGCACCTGCGCGTGTTTCGGCTCGCCTTCCACACGCATCAGTTCACCCAGCCGGCAAAGGCGGCCAAAGAGCTTAGTCACCGCCCGGCGGGGCCGCGCTCTGAAAGAGAAGGGACGGGGGTCCCTCTGGCCCCCGGCCGCCCCCGATCGCGCCTTACCGGCGATGCGCAGCACGGCCCGCTCGGCGGGGTCCAGCACCGAGCCGCCCTGGATCTTCCGCTTGGACCGCTCGTGTTTGGGCAGGTTCCAGGGCAGCGTGTCCCCCGGCGCCGGCGACACTGTCCCCGACCTCTGGCTGAAGTCCTCCTCGTCGGAGAAATCGGCGGAGGACGACATGGAGCATCGGTAGGACGCGTTGCCGGAGCTCTGCACGGGGAGACAGACAGACAGACAGGGTGCGTGGGGAGCAGCTCGGGACGAGGGGCCTCAGGTGGCGCCGGCGAATACCCGCCCCGCGTGGCGTGGAAAAGCATCTCACGGGAAAAGGAGGATAGGGGAGAGGGCCGCCGCTCACCATTGCTGTGAATTTAGAGGGGAAAGGGGTGCGTGTGCGAAGTGCCAAGGCTGATCATCCAAAAAATAGCTGGTCTTTAGCGGGAGTGCATTTGGAGGGATGTCGGGGTAGAGCCGTGGCCTGCGGCTGGGCAACCAGCTCGCAAATGAGCCTCCCACTTCCCCAACAATAAACCCAGCAGCAACAACAGCCGGAAAAAAAAAAAAAAAAAGCCACCACCAACCTCCCAGCTACAGATCGATGGCGTTTGGCTCCCCCGCCAGGACAAGGGGAAGATTTGCCATCACCGAGCTAGTGGTAAATCCGCCCCTGGGGCAGACCCAGGCCAGCCAGGAGCCAAGGCCGGGCTCTTTATTAGCGCCCCGGGCCCCGCCGCGCCCCCTCCTGCCCCGCGCTCCCGGGGGCAGCCCGGCACGGCTGGCTGTCGGGGACGGAGGGAAGGAAGGAACAGGATTTCTCAGAGCAGCCCCTTTGGGCAGCAGGGGACGATGGGCAGCCCTCGGTCACACTTTGCTAGAGGGCTTCGGCAAACAAACGACTGATCTCGGCGTATAGACTGTATCCACTTTTAGGCTTCCCAGCTACTCAAAAAAAGAGTTCTTCCAGAAACGTAAATAAACGCTGATGCAGTGCAGGGAGTGGACTGCTGCCATGTCTGGCTTCCCTGATAATGGTAAAGTGGGAAACACAGATGTGTGAACAGTAACAGTTCAGCACCGTGTTGAAATTTAAGATACATCATTAAACACATATTATCAGGACACAATTGTCAGCACGGTGCTATTCCTTTTACTCTGTATTTTCTGATTGAAGGGATTTGTGATTTCTCCAAGACACCAGACAAGAAAACGATGGGTTTGATTTGTCATTTCATGTGGGAGCTACTGTTACAGCCTTTCAAAAGTGCAACCAGATGCTTGTCCAATTGTGTTAATTTTTAGATGTGTGCTGTTGTCAACTTTTACATGTGTAGTAGCATCATAAAATCACAGAATTGTTTGAGTTGGAAGGGACCTTTAAATACCATCTGTTTCCAACCCCCTTGTTGGGGGCAGGGACACCTTCCACTAGACCAGGCCCACTAGATGGGGCACAAAGCCCCATCCAACCTGGCCTTGAGCACTTCCACAGCTTCTCTAGGCAACTTGTTCCAGTTGCCTCACTAACTTCATAGTGAAGGATTACTTCCTTATATCTAATCTAAATCTACCCTCTTTCAGTTTAAAGCCAGCATATTTTGTGAAACAGCAACAGCCCTATTCAGGCATTCTAGATTCCAGATTTGATACTAAACCAGATAGTATTTTAGGCTTGTATTTTAGCCCTTTTCTTAATTTTATTTTTTTTCTATTAAGGGGCCTAAAGGGTATCTTTACTTACAGAAGAAATTTGTACAGTAATTGAGATCTGATAAAATGTATTGTTGCTGATTTTTTTACTGTCAGTTGTCATGAGGGTATTTTACCCATTTTAAAACTCAGAATCTGCATAATCCAGAGAAACAACATGATGCACTCCTTACTCTGCATAAAAGTAACAATAATATACAGTTAAATAATCTGCTATAATAAGAGGAGATCACTTATTAATGGTTTCCTTCTGCCCCTCTCCACTTCTATCCCAATTCTCTTTCCTCCTTTTACAGTACTCCATGATGAAATTCAAAATGTGCAAGTTGAGAGGGAGAGAATGAATACATAAAACCAATTAACTGAATTCTTGTTCACTGTATTGTGGAGAGAGCAAAAGGTAAGTACAGAAAAACAGAAACATGAGATGTCGGATACGAGCTGTGATTGCCTTCCTAATTAGTTTTAGTCCAGATACTATTTTGCTGTCAGTTTGTATAAAAAGCTAAAACTGGATCTCATAAAGCAGGATGGTCACATATAGGTGTCTTCCTGATAGGAGCTGGAAGTGCTCAGCTTGCTGCAGATCACTTTGCTGTACCAGCTGGGGCTACCAGGGCCCCTCATGTGCTTAGTCAGGGATTAGGTTCCTTCGAGCATATCCTTGGCTCCAGATTTTGCCATAGAAGAGAAAGTGTTGCCTTTAATCCCAGCTCTCAACATCCTGCTCCAGGCCTGTACCTTCTTTTGGCTGATCAGCAACCATAAGTATCTTTGGATCACACAGACGCACAGAGACAGATTCTGACCTTCAACTTTTTCACCTTCTGCATTTCTGGCTTATAATATGAAAGTTGGAAAAAGCCCAAACACAGTGTTGTGAGGTGCTATTGCAATAGTTTGTTAGTATTTATGTAGCAGCTTGAAATATGCAAGAACAAAGTACAATAGCAATTGCTATTGAAGTTTTAGGGAAAGATCTCTCAACTATCAGATTTATATTTGAAAGTAAGCTATCATTTTTATTCAGTAAGGATTTCCTTTCTCAAAAGAGGCCTTCATAGCCCATTATTATTTTTGATAACATCTCCTTCTACCTGTAGAAGCCCAAAGCACTGTTGAGTGGTCGTTCATTAGGCACCATCAGTCTATTGAGATGTCAATTTTAGGGAAAAGGAGTCTGCCTTTTAGTCAGCTCTGCTACAATACTGGAAGATAAGCTATGTGAGAAGACCCCACTCATATATTTTATGAGAATCAAATTGAACAGGCGATGGTAGAGCAGTCTTTGGCATCTATGTGTATTACAACTAGCTATCTGCTTTTAGGTTATCCTACCTTAATTAATATATGCCGTAACCAAATGAATAATCAAGACCCACTTTAGCTTTTAACTCTTCCAGAACCATGTCGTTTCATTTTCAGAACAATGTAGGAAGCTCAGAAAGGAATTTTTCATAACAGCAAAATCTGGACAACATTAAGAAATGTTAACTTCTAACTTAATTACAGTCTACTTTCTTATTCAGCGTGGAGATACTTCTGAGTAATGGGTACACAGAGATATTGAGCACATATTTTTTTTTTACTTTGCTATTCCAAAGATGTTTATAATGAACTGAACAACTTTGCTTGAGCAAATTAACAGCTTTGATAAGAATTCTGTACTTGTTCCTCTTTTGCATAGGCACTATTCAAAACATGTGTACCACTCATCCCACTGGACTCTATGTTCCTAGCATACTCATTTTCTTTGACAAAGTTGTAAGTCCCAAATAAACATTCCATTATCAGAGCAACATATTAAGCAGTTTTAAAAATGGGAAATAATGCAGAACATTTGTATTATTCCTAAAAAGGCTCCTGGTCAATTAGGACAACATGTTTAAAAAAAAAAAAAGGTAGTTAAAAAAGGTAGTTATGTTAAAATCAAAATATGCAAGGCATTTCTGTTATTTCTGTATAAAGTACATTGCTGTGCGCAAGTGAAAAACAACAGTTAATAATACACAATGCTTTTTTGGCGGCTGCCTGAGTAAAGTATGTTTTACATCCCCTAAATTATTGATCATCCTTACTTAGCCTACTCTTAGGGACTTAGCAAGGGTCAGGGCTTGACTGCTCTTAGCTTGAAGGCCTGTAAGGTCACAGCCCGGTTGCTGTAGCTGCTTATTCTGCAGCCTCTGTCGCCGCTCCGCAGGAGCTGCTGCGTCTGCAGCGCAGTTGTGCGGGGCAGCCTGCGCGCCGGAGCCCCGCGGTCTCACGGGGAGCCGAGGGGAGCTGGCAGCATCCAAAGCCCGGGATTCCCGTGGCACGGCTCGCTGCCGGTGCCGCACGGGGGTGCACAGCGCACACGAGTACCCGGGAGCGGAGGGCGCCGCGGGAGCGGAGGGCGCCGCGGGAGCGGCGCAGCGCAGAGCCGAGCTCCCTCTGCCGCTGGGCTTCCGCGAACTCAGGTGATTACAGCAGCCGCCTGAGAGTCAGGCTTGCAGCTGTGCTGTAAAAGCAAGCTGGTTTCCAGTAACGGGGATGATTTCAAAGAAGCATTTAGTGTACTTCTCGTAAGAGGGATTCGGCCAGGTTCCAAGCTACGATTTCCCTCGAGGAGGGAAAGCGGTGCTGTCTGTCACAGGTGAGGCACTGCAGAAGATCAGGTGGAAACTGAGTGGGTGATGGTGTAGCTGACAATGGTGTAGAGTAATGCACACCACCAGAGATCAGGTAAGCCACCTGTAAATGGGAGCTGAAAAGGTCAAGAGCAGCAGGGACTGTACACTGTCATTCCTAGAGGAGGAAGCATTAGCCGAGGTCAGGTTTTAAATTCCGTCAGGCAAACCAGCTGGGAAAAGCTGCCGCAAGGCTGATACCAAATTATCTTCATGTTGCAAGAATTCCCCGACCCTATGACACGTGAAAGATTGTGCTGGCCAGCTGAATTCTAATGAAATAGCTTGTACTTCCACATTTTATCTTTAAGAAGATTGTCCACTGCAGTGAGTCCTTTCATACTGGTTTTTGGAAGCTGTGGAAGTACAGGTCAACACTGACTGACATTTAATTTTCAGTTTACTTATGAGTTATTTATATTTCACTTATACTAAATTATCTCAGAATTCCTGGATTTTTCTTCTTTTATTATATTCATTTTGGGAAATGGATAAATATCAACAGAAATGAAGCACTGGAATCATTATTTTGCTCAGTGTGTTTCAGCAAAATTCCTTCAAATTTAAAATCATTTAGAATATCAATTGAAAGTAACAGGCTATTTTTGTCCTTCAACTGAACATCCCAGACTGAATGATATTAAAGTGGATCAACTTTTAAAGTAAAATAACAAATTTAAGACAAAATCTAGGGCAACTGAATGTTCCCATTAGTAAATCTTTACCACTTTAACCTGATTAGATTATAATGCAATGCAGAATAAAAAAACATCCAATGTATGTAATCAGGCTGTGTGAGTCCCTTGGGACTGCATGCTGTCAGAAGTGAAAAAAATTCAAAACAGACACATAGATGAAAGTACAAAGAAGGATAATGTAAAACCAATGATGATGAACTTAAAAAAGATCACCAGTGGAGATGCAGATATAGGAAATTAATATTTTTCTCTGGTTCTGTGCCACTCACTTAAGAGGACATCTATACTTCCAAGTGCCTATGTTATCAGGAAATACAACAATTACTACAGAGTTTCTGGGTTTGTATTTAATGTTATAAAACAATAAGCAGAAAGCTGGAAGGCAACTACACTAAATCTGAAACTCCTGATCATCCAGAGTCTGGCTCTATGTTACACTCTTGTTGCAAACAGGTAGATTTTTCAAAGATCAAGACAATATCTACTTGCTTTGTAGAGAGAACTTACATTCTTTCTTTCTAAAGGTAGGAGAGGATGGAAATAAGCATTTAGTATTTACTCTATGGCATGCATTTTTGAGTCTGTGATTGTATTTACGCAAGGAAATTCTGATGTTTTCTTAGGTTTTCAAAAGAAGATGAGATGTTTTCTGGATGTTAGTAGGTCAATCTCTATCGTTCCCCCCCCTTTGAAAATAGCATTATGGATGCAATTATTCTGGAAGAAATAGGTTATTTGAGGACATGAAATTGAAAATGGATAAAGGGCTAGATCCACTTATGCACTTGGGTGTTGCAATACAGGTTTGTAACATTGAACTACGTTTATTGGATAGCCACCTATTTACATATCTAAAAGTGGCATAATGCAATACTGAGCTTTTGGTAGAACCAAGTAGTCAGCAAAACTGGTCACTCAGCATGATGAAGCATCTCATTCTTCAGGAACATAAGGCATACCCAAACCTTCTTCTGAATTTGTTTCATAACAGCAGAGAGCACGAGATTCCTTTGAACTCTACGGGAAGTGGCTGTTTGTCTTTTCCTTATTATCAGAAGAAGCTTGAGACCCAGGCTCAGACCCTCATCTCCCAGCAGCCAGTCTGGAGACTATTCCTCAACAAACTCCTGGTTGAGGAAAAATGTTTAGAAAAAAATAAAGTGTAAGATTTCTAGATGTAGAATGGGAATGTAGCCACTCCACATCAGACCAGACAATGCTCTCGGGGGAGATGGAAGTGCTCGGCTCTGATCCCTGCTCTGACGACTGCTTCTACATTCTATTTTAAGTAATAATTGGGTAAAATATTGAAGTAGTCCCTGAATGGGACATGTGCAATGGAAGCAACAGGAACCACTGTGCAGTTCATGTATGAATTCTGCAGAAACACACCAAATTTCAAGCAATAATATATTGGTCTGAAGTGATACAATCTTCTAATAGCTAAAAAAATAAATCAGTGAATATTACACTACAAGTAGAGTTTCTGCTTTTGGGAGCAGAAAGTTGGTAGATGCTTCACATTTATAACTCCCTGTTAACTGTGAGATTGAGCTGAGGGATCACATACTATCAAAGTAATCTTCACAGTTCTCAGGATCATCCACCAAGGAACATGGCCATCATGAGAGAAAAACAAGTATGTTGCTGTGCAAGGAAAACCTGCTTAATATTTTTTTCTTTTTCATATGAATGTGTTGAAAAGCAAGGCATACTTCCTGCAGTGTAACCAAGACCTATATGCAAGTGGGGCCAAATAATATTCAGTTTAATAACTGTGACAAAGCCATTAGTTCTTTTGAAAAGCTTCTTAGTAAAACTGCTAACAAAAATGTGGATTCTTTCTGAATGTCATTTAAAAATTAATAATATCATCAACATGACAGTGATGATATGTTATGTATTAAATCCAGTCCTTTATTCCTCATCTAGTTCCTCTACTTAGTTTTTCCATATGAATTGTAGGATTTAATCTTGAAATAGCTTACCTACGTTACAGAAGCCAACAGAAAGGTATTGAAGGTTTTGCAGACGGGGAAATAATATTTTGAGCTCTGAGTATCTGAAAAGTTACAGCATGGGGAATAGGTATTTTACTTAAGTTTTATGCTAAAACCATCAGGAAAGTATATGTGCTTTTCTGTTATAATTATCATTATCTTGTTTCAAAATTAATGCTTCCTGTATTATTACCTAAAATGTCTGGATTTTGTGTTCTCAAAATGATTAATTATTTCTGTATAAGAAATGTATATACCTTAGATGACTGTTGAACATAACTGTTGCAGGAAAACTTCCCATTACGTAAAAATAAATTTTGTGTTAATTTTTAATTGAGGCTATTTTGTATTCCTTCAGGTACGACAGACCCAGATCCCCCTGGCCTGCCAGACATAGAAGAGCATAACATGACAAAATAACTAAGATTTGAGGAAGGCACACAGAGTTTTATTTGCCTACTACACCTACAAGGCCAACCAAGTAAGAGAGGAAGAATCTGGAATAAGAAATCATCTAGCTTCAAATCCTTTTGTCAGCCTCCTAAACTCTTCATTGTAGACTGTATTATATTATATATTTATTTTTTAACAGCAAACTAAATTACTCTTGCTGTAGAAGGTATATCAGAGTATGGAAGCACTCTAGAAAGCAAAGAGCAAATTAAAGTTCTAAGTAGCTTTTGAACCTGTGATGGGCATAGATTGTTTTCAAGAAAAAATAAAAAGAGGACATAGAAGAATTTTTTTTTTTTAATGGCATTCAGGAAATCTAAAACAGTAGTACTGACATTCTGCTTTTAGTAGTAAGAGTTAACACTCCTGATTTATAAGTTTCCCTTCTTATAGAAATAAACAAGTTTTCAAACTGTTTCAATTCCATGTTTTAGAACTAAATTTGAAGACTCGATCCAGCAATCAATTAACATTTAACTATTTGAAAATACATATTTTTATAATTATACAAACTAGTATTAATAATTAAATGATGGAATTTTATCTTATAAAATCCATTTTGAGTTTCCTTATCTTAAGTTTGCTTGAAAACATTCCCTTCCCAAGGTTTAATTTTCTTGAAAATTTTTAGTCAAAGGCTGACTGAGAAGCCCGAGAAAAAGATTATGAAAACATCCAGTTGTTATTTGTAAACAGTAAAAAATATGCCAGAGATCTTTTTTGAGAACACTGTAGCCTTTGGGATGGATACTTCAAATATGAGTATGCTTTAAGCTAGACATAAGTCTTTTGCCATTTTTGTTAAAAATCTGTCTACATTTGTCAGAGTGATAAGTCTTTGTGGTATAAATATCATCTGCTATCTCTGGCGTCAGCTAGTATAAAGTAAAGCTTTTAAAGTTTGGGTTTGATCTCATTACTCTGACAGGAATACTTCTGCAGAACCTCCTGCTGTCTTGATTACAAGTGATCTTCTAGTTGCAACCTCAACATTATTCCTGGTCTCTTGGGGTTTTTTTGCAAGAACAATGTTAATTTCCTTAAATAACCTTTTTTGCTTCCCCAATGTATTCACAGCCTGCATTCTATCACCTCTCACCTTTTTTTTGGTTTTGCTGAGCAATTTAATTTCTTTTAATCTCTCCTCAATTACTAGCAGTTCTTCTTTGCAAAGGTAAATAGTTTGATTTAACTATTCCTAGTGTTCAGGTAACTACCAGTGTTATTTTACCAGATCTATTGTTTTAACAAGGCCATATTGAAATTTCCCAACCAAAATGTCTTCAGTGTATCATCTCTGAAAAATTCCTTCAGATTGGCACCCCCTAAACAAAGAGTCTCTCAGGGGCTGCCAGACCAATCACAGAATGACCAAGTAAATTTCACCCTCATAGCTCTTACCTCCACGCTCGGGACACCTACCATCCCCACCAAGGAGCTGACCAAGATCCTTCCAGCTTGGAGATCCAGAAGAAAAACTAATCTGTGCATTTAATCGTTGCTTGCCATGGTTTCAGGTTGCTGGCAGTGTGGACAAGAGGCATGGAGGGCAGGGGGAGGCAGGCACCAGACCTGAGAGGCAGGAGAATGTCTGGTTTATTCTCTCTGTGACTCGCTCAGCCAGCAAGAGGAAGGAGCCGTGTGATGTGAATGGAGAGAGGACAAACACCGGAACAGGCATGCTGGAGGAAAGGGCTGGAGAAATACACTGGGACTGACAGCCTGAGGGACAAACACAGAGACTGCCAGAGTCTGGGAACCGCAGCTGAAAAGCATTCAAAGGAGCAGCAGACTGTGGATAAAAACTACAGGAGAAAGGGACCTGCAAGGTAACTTGGGTTTAGTAACCATCGGTGCTGGAGGAAGTGGGCTGGGGGAGAGCTAAGGATCTGACATGCTGGCCTGAAACTGGTACTGCCTCTGCAAGGGGCTTTGAACAAGGTATTTTGTTGAACAAGGAGGGTATGGACTTCAGAAAAGACAGACAAGAGCCAAGGAAAGGCATATGCAACCAGAGGCCGAAGGGAGGCACAGAAATCAAAGAGACTGCTTGAACAAGTGCCTCAGAGCAGTGAGAGGACTGACCAGGTGAACCTGGGAAGGGCTGTGACATGAAGGAGTGAAGCAAGAACTGACAGAGCAAGAGCAGAAGGGCCAAGGTCAGCAGAGGAGTGAGGACTGGGCAGCGATGAATGAGTTAGCAGTGGGGCAGAGGCAGGTATGGAGCAGGCTGGGAGATGTGGCAGAGAGAGCCACACTTGGGAAGACTGAGCACAGGAAAGCACATTCCCCTAAATAGCCTGGAAGGAAAGGGAAATTCCACCCCAACTCCAGCCATTAGAAAAAATCTGAGAGTTCCTCTAGAAAGAAAAATACCTCTTCCCCAGCATTACTGATTCACATGAGGAATACAAATGCCATCAGGCTCTCCCTGAAATCCAACAGAATTTTCCATATTGTAGTCAGTGTTAAAACCTGCCAATGAGCTACACAGCAGAGCTTTTCCAGTTTGTGTTTAACAACAGTAGGAAATTAAACCCAAAGTTCTTGTTAAAATACTTTTCTTAAAGCTGCAAAGTTAAGTACTAAAATGTTACCAAATCCTAGACTTAAGGTTCACAAGACAGCCTTGGCTCAACATATTTATTTGTATGTTTTGATGCAGTTATAATGACACAGTCATATACTACTACATCCTCAGTAATTTTCTTAATAATAAAAGTCTTGCTCTTATTAAGTGCAAATGATGGGTGATATTCACTCCATAAACAGTTATTCAGTACTTTGTTTGTTATCCTCAGTTCAATAGGCAGCCCTAGAACTTAACTTACTACATGCTGTTCAAATACTGGTGTGAAGAAGGAACTATTATTTAATAGACTGTTTTGTGGTGCTCATCACTACAGTAGTATCTGACTGCTTCGCTCCCATTACACAGGATGCAAACTAAACTAGGAGGTCAATTTTTTTTACCTAGGCCAAATTGAGATGCCAGGGATCTCACTTTTAAGAGCTATTAAAATAACGTATCAGTAACACTCAGACTACAGCACACACAGAGTTCAGTGGTGAATGGCAACTTAAGAACTTCTACAAACCCAACTACATGCTTTGATTCAGGCACTTAGAAACTATCAAAGATAAAAAAATGCTTTAAACCAGTTGTTCAGTTCATTTACAGTGATCCTGTGCCCACCCTTCAATCTCCAAAGCAGCACTTACTCTTTTTAAAGAAATAAGAGATCGTCTGTCTTCCTGAAATCTCCTGTTTTATGCATTTATACTTTACAACTTCTGCAGCAGAACTCCTACACAGAAGAGTCATCCTAAGAACACTTCCACCCTATGATGAATACAGAATACATCCTGTGAAAAACCAGTACACCATCATACAATTAAAGCCTGTATGACAACGCAGATACATAATCCACTGAATTAAAACTGCACGTGTAACCTTAATTCCAGTGCTTGATAATATCTGAATACTTGCCTTTGCCAAACTATTCTTTTAACATTATACCCATGTGTAGTGTTATATATAAACACAAATGGGTAAGGGAGTCCCTTGCTATATAAAGATGTACTTTTATGTGCCACAGTAGGATGTTACACAATACAGCTCTGAAGAGTGACTCCTGTGGCAGTGAAGGAAAAGGAAACATCTGCATTTAGACTGTAATTACTATGCATCTGTGAGACAATTACTGGCCATTCAAAGTTGTGCAAACAACACTATCAACAAGATCAGAGCTGATTAATTTTTTTAACCTGCTTTCAGCTACTTAACAGAATTTACCATTTATAATCACATACATAAAACATTTTTTTCTTACAGTTAAGACTGCTAGTACATTTTAGCATCTTAGGTTTCTATTACTAGCTCTCACAGAAGGACACTGGGATTTAAAAAAGAAAAATTCTGAACAGTTAAAATTTTAATTTCTTAGTGAGGCTATGCTGCATACATGTAGTAAAATTGCATCAATGAACACAGAATCCCAGTTAATCAAAATCATGGCAAAATGACGATGGCAAAAAAATTGTTAGACATTTTTCAAGCCAGAGTTTTACAATTCTATTTCTTGACACAACAGTCAGAGAATATTTTCTCTCATTCACTTCTAATTTAGTAGCAAGTTAGCTTCAGCTCGAAGGACCAAGGGTACACTTTGACTGTCTTCGAACACTTTAGACCGAAGACAGTTAGACTAGTTTAAGCTCTCATCCCACTTTCACTAAATAAGTGGGAATGAAAATTGACTCAGACAAAATAAAAATAGTATTGAATCAGCTCACCTATCAAAAAAAATCCTGCTATATTAGAGGGCTTTGCCCACAGGTACAGGATGGTCTGCAATGGTGTACAGAAAAATAACATAGATTTGATGACATTTTCAACCGCATAACTTTAAGTAAATACATTCAAAACAAGCATGATCTGTCACCACAGGGGACAATCAATTCAAATGACCTTAGCACTCCAAATAAGAGGTAGCAGTGAAGTCACTTAAGGAGCTCTAAATACAAATTTGTACTGTTACTGCTATGCTTATTTCTTATGTCTTTTTCCATTCATGTATCATCAGTTATCAGCACTATTGCAATTAACTTGTTTCTTTTGTACTATGCTTAATAGCTGTAGTAACTCATCTATAGGAAAAAAAAATCACTAGAACGACGACAATAATTTTAAATCCCAGAACTAATTCTTAACATATTACTGTTGTGTTTTAGGAAAAAGTAGTTTTAAAATAGTAATGCAATCACCTCCAGGGCCTAGTGAAACCCATGGCAATACACCTTTAAGAAATCCCTTCAAAAACCTAAACTGCCTAGGTGCTGGGCAAAAGGAGTGGAAGAAACAGGCCATTGCTATAACGCAATGGATGAGCTGCAGGGTGGAGAGGGAAAAGCAGCCAAGAGGAAATCGGGAGCAGGCAGCAAGGGAGGAGGTCACAGAAACTGGAAGAACAGCGGGGAAAATGCACTCTTTGGGCAAAACTTTTTATGAAGAATTTATCAGTGAGGAGTTACTTGCTATAAGAAAAGCAATAAAACACAGCAGTCCAAAAAAGAGATGTAAACAGTCTCTTGGAAAAATAACTTACTTTGAAGTCAACCTAACGGCCACTGAAAGATTTCTCTTAATTTCAAACACGACTGGATTTAGCATAAATAGTAATATTTGCAAAGATCCTATACACCTAAAATATGTTCCTTGAGATATTTTTTAAAATGTTTAAGATGGCCAGAGGCTTAAATCTTGTTAAAAACTTTATGAAATCATCACCTAATAAAGTGGGAGTACCTTCTCAAAATCCCCATCAATACCTTTTAAGTCTTTGTTCTGGTTTCAGTTGTGGTAGAGTGCTTTTGATTCCTAGTAGCTGGTACTGTGCTGTGTTTTGGGTTTAAGGTAAGAATAAAGTTGATAACACACTGATGACGTAGTCGTTGCTGAGCATGGCTGACACTACATTAATGACTCTTCCCCTTCTCATGCTGCCCTGCCAGCACAAGAAGCTGGGAGGTGACACAGCTGGGACAGATGACCCCAACTGATCAAGGGGATGTTCCATACTGTAGGTTATCATGCTGAGCAACAAAACTGGGGGTAGCAGGCTGGGGGTGGCAGCCTCCTGTTCAGGGACTGGCTGGGCATTGGTCAGCGGGTGCTGTGCAACTGCATTGGGCATCACTTGTTTTGTACATTGTTTTATAATTATTATTATTTTCCTTTCCTTTTTGGTCTGGTTAAACTTTCTCTCGACCCACAAGTTTTACCTTTTTCTCATTCTCTCCCCCGTCCTACTGGGTGGAGTGAGCAAACAGCTCTGTGGTGCTGTTCGTGTTTAGCTGCCTGCTGGGTTAAACCATTGTAGTCTTAAAAACAAAAAAAATGCAGTTCTCATTTCCCTTTTTATATGCATTCACATGTTCCCTGTGTTGCTTCTTTATGTCTGTGCTCAGATTGTCCTGAGAGTGGACCCATGTGCATGTGTGTGTGCGCACGTGCATGCAGGATCTGACAGCTCACATCTTCGTCATATGTTTGAGAACATTAATATAATGTTAATAAAAATGCTGAAAGTGAAAGATGGCATGATAATGTTTTGCCAAGTTTGCTTCTAAATGCAATTCACAGGAGATACAATCCAGCATGAGCAGATGTCTCCAAAAGAAAGAAGATATGAAAGCAATCTATAGATTAAATAGCTAATAATTGGAATTAACCACGTCTTGTGCAGGATGATGGTCAATTTTTGCATCTCATATGTTTTAGGTCATTCAAATAGCATGCAAAGGGCATTGTGATATTGGAAAATTAGTACATAACATCAGAGTAAGAATAAGTGGAAATTAATGAAATGGATATTATTTAATGAGACATGTTAAAAACTCCTAAAGAGCCCTGTAGAACAACTTTATCCATGTAAAAAAATTATTCTCAAGTAAGGTGTCAGAAATACTGAGACTTCTATAAATTATTTGGTATCAGATGTTTAAAAAAGTTCCTAAACATTTTTCAGACAGAATTCTAATACTGGTTTTCCCGTAAGTTTTAAGGCTTAAACACAAATAAGTAAAAACCAGGATAGCTGAAAAGACCGTGAATGGGACAGCTTATATTTTTACATGCATTAAAATTTGATCAAACTTTGCTTTCATGGTTTCTTCATCAGGGTATTTATACTGCAAGTTTCTCTTTAGCCATGGGATTAGTCTCAGTGGAGTGAAATGAAGCTGGTCACATCAGGTTTTTTTCACATGTGACCTCCCAGACATCTGACCGCTCTCTGTTTTCCTTGTAGTGACTTGTAGCAATGCTGCACCCACCTCTAAGGAGTTAATTGCTTCAGCAAAGGCCAGTCTTTAAATAATTAGAAACAGGTAAATTAGGAGACCCTGAGGGATACCTACAATCAGCAGTGCTTCTGAGATCATTATTTGTCATCAATTTATTCTTTGTAGGTTACTTCAGAGATACTTTTTTTTTGTAACACTATTCAGTAGATAATCACGTCAGGATGTGCTGTTGCTACCGTTCTGGGGCAAAACAGAACATCTTTGGATGTGTAAAGTACAAGGCTTTTGAGTAGAAAGAGGGCTTTCACATTTGAAATTGAAGAAAACAGGTTATTTATCATCCTGTCTCTAGTCTCATCTACCACACCTTAGAGTGATCATGACAAATGAAAGTGCAAATTTTGGTACTACATCTCATGATCATAAATAATCCTTGGTGGCTGCATGAGCGGGTCAGTTTAAGAGCCCTTCAAATTATTTAACAATGGAGATGTCAAAAGACACTGCTTTGACAGCATCTCTTTTCAATTGTGTTCACAGACATACAAACATTGTTTGGCAGAACTGTACATCTAACTGACCCCACAGCTCAGGAGCCACATATGTTTACACAAACTCAAGGCCACCTATGAATAATTTGCAGTGTTTTACACTTTGCTTCAGAGCAGACCATTATTTAAAATACAGATAATATTTTCAAAATGCTTGTAATAGAACCTTCAGTTTAAAATCTGCCCTGGAAAAGTATTGCTAGGCTGCAGCAAGTTGACAAGAGATTTTTGCACATCCTTCCACACCTTCAGAAAATTTAACTACCTATACAGAATCAGGTACCCAATTTGTGTAAGGAGCAATATGTAACACTCCCTTGACTTCCATGCCGTCACACCAATCTAAAAAAACACAATTCTGTTTGTTCTCCATGGTGTTCAAAAATTCAAAATACACGTCAGTAATATGTATCTGTACTGTCCTTTATAAGAAGCTGATTGAAAACTGTCACCTATAGAGAATGTCAGCACAAATAATACATCCACCAATGAGAGGGCGACCTACAGGGCATGAGATATAACAATGTGCCCTAAAAGGGGAAGCCTCAGTGCTATGTTCATGTTGCACTAGAGTAAGATGAATAAAAGCGAAAATGGCTTATAAACTTTGTTTGGCAAGGATCATTATTAGCACAAAATATATTTAATGTCCCCATTAATGACCTGGAAGGTGTAAAAAACATTAAATTTTCAGAGAAAACCAATGTTCTATTTTTTGCAAACATCTCCTCATGTAGATATTCAAGTGGAGCAATTATTGTCTTCAGCAGGATTACTCCCATCCAAATAATTACAACTAATTTAGTTCTGACAAGATCAGGAACAATACTGGAAAGATCTCAGAAGTAAGAAATAATACAAGCAAATTCAGATAATCATAGCAGCAGCTAGGAAACTGCAAAACAAGATTTAGACACAACAAAACCAACCAAATACAAAATAGTCTAAATTAGCAAGAACAAGAAAGCCTAGCATCTAAATATCCACCAAAGCTTTTAATGAAATATCTAAAAAGTCTTTATGTATGTATCTTAATATGACAACAAAACAGGCTAACATATTTCAGGACTTAAAAATTTCCTGAAGCAAAGAAAAAGCTTTCCGTAATGTTCTTTTATAGTTACTTTGGAGATAGCACTCTTGTCAGAAAAGAGGGGACAAAAAGGCATGAATAGGGAAAAAACAAAAAGACCTATTTTATGAGGAGAAATTATGTCTTCTGCTTAGCAGACCCCATACATTACTTTTTCAAGTGATGACTCAGCAGAATATGGCCATAATGTAAACATCAAGACAACAGATGATTCATTTAGAGTTGTTCCAGTGGGCAGAGCTAGGAATATCAGGAGGGAAAAGGGGAAAGAAATTATGTAGATTAACAACAGCATTTCTTGAACTGAATCATGTAAATTTGTACAAAGATTAAGGTCAAAAGTCTCTCAACTTCAAGACATTGAAACCAAGTGGGACAAAGATGTGATAAACTACAGGATGGACATCCTGGTGACTGCCTGGAACTTGACAACACTGCAGTGATTTGTCATGGCAATGGCATAAACGTTACTCACCCTGTCACCATGGCATTAATAATACACTCAGAATAACTTACAGTGTCCTTGAGAAATTAAATTGGTGACTTATGTTTTCTGGATTGTAGTCTAATAAAGATAATTTATTCTTTTTTTGGTAGAAATGTGCGTTCATCAAGGCTGTAGAAGGAAAAGCTATCAAAAGAACTATATAACTGTATAAAAGATATGCTGCAGAAGCAATTTCATGGAAGTGACATAATGGTGACAGCACTGAGAGAAGTTTTCTATGAAACTGGGATTTATTATTGTTTCAGTGGTAGATCTTAGACACAGCAGGCACATGAAAACTCACAAAAGTGAAATTATATAGTAACACTGCACATTTTCTTTTTTTTTTTTTTTTTTTTTTTTTTTTTTTTTTTTTTTTTTTTTTTTTGCTGGTCCTTAAGTCCCTGACATGTTACTGACTTGGAAAAAGTAGAGTTTTCTTAGCCTAACTAACTAATCCATTCTTCATCCAGCTAGTTTTGCTGCTTACACCATTTCTACAGTTTTAGCTCTTTAATTCAGTGGCACTGATGCTCTTTTTCCAATGTTGGTAATCAGTGGCAATTGGTTACAGGCTCAGCAGTGACAGGCAGGCTTACCCTTAGCATAGGCCTACCATGGAAAAAAGTATGAACAATCAAACAAAAAAGGAAATTAACAAAACCCCAAGAGGAGTGGTATGGAAAAATGGAAAATAAGGGTTGATGATGGAAGAGGTGAAGGAAGGACAACAAAGCAGGGAAAGGACCAGAAGTGCATAATGAACATTATTCACAGGGAGCCTGGTGGGAGGCTGGAGACCTAGTAAGAGTAACAGAGCTAGACAAAGTATTCTAGAAAGTAAGATAGGATGGAAATGAAAGGGAGATGGTTGAGAAGAAAGTGACACCAGATCCTTTAAGAGGAGTAGAAGACAAATCCATCAGATCAAATTAAACCACAAAAACATGAGCAGTGTAAAATAAACCATAAATAGAAAAATAAGAGAACAAAGGCAAACGGGGACTAGTGAAGAGATAAATAACAAGTAAAATTTCTGGCAGTTGTTGGCAGCTATGGCTTTCTTTGCATAAGTTGCTTGCTCTCTCAGGCAATGTAATTCCACTAAGGAAAGCTTCCTCAAACCATCTTCAGAACTCACTGATAATTCTTGGCGCTCAGTTAACACCAATCTAGGAACGTTCAGTTAGGTTCTAGCAACTTCAAGATAATCTTGTTTAGGGTAGGCTCAACAGTTACCTTTTTAGTAATACTGACTTTATAGAAGTTTTTCAAGCCCCTTAACATTGGCACAGAGAAGTTACTCAGAAAATGTGTCAAAGTAATGAGCTGTTATTAAAAAGAGAATTGCATTACGCCTGGAAGACCGAATAGGTCTTCATGCAAATTTACAGTAGGAACTGTATGTCTCAACAAACTGTCATATTTCCATACTAAAAGTAGGTCATCAGTATTAAAAGAATTGTGAGTAAATCAAGCTGAGGAGCAAAGAATTATGAGATTTGATCTAAGTTTTGTTGAGCAGAAAGACTATAAACACTGTATAAAGTAGAAGAGACCTCAAAATTGGATCTACTAATGATATTTAATATGAATTTGGTTCAGTACATAGCATCTCTGTTAAATCTGAGTATGGAATTTCAATAAAATACACATTTGCTATAAAAACCTGTTAAGTAGTATCACTATAAAACTGTCAAATTAAATATCTAATTTGATGATAGTCAATAGTCTAAATAATATATTTAAAAATCAAAATTCAAAAAACCCTCTTCAGAACTAGATTATTTTTTGGACTTATGCATCAACATTAAATGCAGTCTTACAAAATTTTATCTGGATTTGCCACTGAATATGAGAACTGAAAAGGTTTTTAAATTGAGGAAGAGTATATGAATAGCCCAAAAATTAGAATTATATTACATGCCTCTATAATATACTTTAAGTGCTATTTATCCCTAAAGGTAGAATACTTACAGGTTTTCGAGTTGGGGTAACTTGAACAGAATGGTAAAATTCTGGTTGGACTCGGCTGCTTTTCTTGATTTTTCTTTTTCTTACAGAAGTTTCCTGCTCACTGAGATGGTGAGCTTCCACTATAGGTTGTGTTTCCTCCAGGCGAGGGGTTACACGTCTTCTGGCATGGCGAGGACTTGATCTAAAGCCCTGTAACAGAAAAGGCCATCATCGTGTTTGGCATCTCCCAAAATGGAGCTGTGTAACAACAGCCAAATCACACAGGATCTTAACGACAACTCAAGGTACAGACATGCTCACCTTAAATTAATATAATGTCCATATATACTGCAAGTAACAATAAAGAGATGTTGCCAAGTGCTGTTAATATCACATTTGATTTATGTTGTTCAATTATATGTATTATAGACACAGCCAGTAGCAATAACTCCTGTTGCTTTTCTTTCTATAAGCTCGTGCTTTTAGTTATTTATAACTAAAAAGTTCTAATTTAAAATTTATAATTTGAATTTTCCAGGTGAATTCTTGGCCTCATGAGAAATGGTTTTAGGGAGCATGGGCTGAAAACGTGGACTTTTTTTCCTGAGAACAAAAGTGAAGAAAAATTGGTAGGTGGCAACAATTATATCAACTCAGAAATATGGGTATATTTGGCCAAATTAATAAACTCAGGAAAAGTTGCCCTTCAGAAATGCTTTTTAGAGGCTTTCTGGGAAAACCTCTGAGCATCATCCAGAATGGCTCATGGCCTTACAGAATTTCATTCCTTTAATGGCAACATGTATAATGCTATCCCTTTATTGCTACCTGCAGAGCATTTACAATGAGCATTCTCTCATTTCACCAAGTCCCCTCATGAGCATGGACAAGTCTGACAAGGGCCATTTGTACTGAATACAATGTTGGTTGATATTAAACTTGGCCAGGTTGTAAATATTCATTCACTTAGTCATATCAGCTTTCAGAATAAGTGAGCCAAATCTATGTCCTTAGTGGCAGTCTGTAGTTTAAGGACTATATTTCTTTTCAAAACCAAGAATAGATGCAATAATTCCTAA
The DNA here is from genome assembly GCA_013390045.1 of Picathartes gymnocephalus. Classification (NCBI taxonomy): domain Eukaryota; kingdom Metazoa; phylum Chordata; class Aves; order Passeriformes; family Picathartidae; genus Picathartes; species Picathartes gymnocephalus. Next base: position 100,458 of record WEKY01040929.1, read on the forward strand.
TTTTCTACTTTCTCTTTAGTTCTAGTGGAATATCTCTGCTGAAGTCCTTATGCAACAAAGCCAGCATTTTAGAATTAAACTTCTGCAAGGTTAGATTTTAGATAAAACTGCAGAAATCTATGCTGTGAATCTAAATATCCTGAATTCCTGCCAGCAGAAAACTAGTGGGAGCAGTACATTTCCATATAAATCTGCTGTTCTTTTTCTCCCTCCTTCCATTAGCTTTTGGGTTTTGTGATTTGTTTTGCCTTTTTTGTTGTTGTTTTAATTAGGAAATCAGCACAGAAGAGTTATGCTAAAATGCTGTTATGTTGGTAAATTGAAACAATCAAAAGTATGGCTCTGTGAAAACTGGACTTCCTCCTCTAATGTTCACGAGCCTGAACGGGAAGACAGCAACAGTCTGTTCTGGACTCTCAGATGAACAGACAAACAGCTATCTTCATTATCTTCATCCATTAAGTAAATATACCCTTAAATGGCCAAAAGACACAAACACACATTTACATACACATGCTAGTAATTGCTATATGCACATTGCATGCAACAGAGGATGTAAAAGGGTTGAAGTGGAAAGGTGAAGTAACTTCCAGGGAACAACCTTCTACACATGAACACTGGAGAGGAGGGACAGAAATAGAGCCCAAATCTACTTAGTCGGCTTGTATGTGGTGCATCAGGGCTGTGAAATACATAAGATGCGAAGGTATGGCCAAAATTCCTTGAATTTTTTTTTTTTTT
>WEKY01040929.1:101230-115016 GCA_013390045.1 Picathartes gymnocephalus
TTTTTTTAATGATCCCTCCTACTCTACTGAAGGAATGGAATCATTCATAGCATAGGTAAGGACAGACTTTGACACCCCATATCTGAATGGAAGCAGGACCCTGTCCACACCAAGCAAAGCAAGCAGTACGGTGGAAGCCACTGCAGCCAGCAGATTTGTGCAGATTTAGGAGGCTCTCCAGACGTTCAAAGATGTAAATCTGAGACTCTGCCACACTATTGCAGTGGGAAAGCTTATTGCCCCATTTTCTTTGTACACTGAAATAGCTAACAGATACTTACAATGTATCATTCAACATGATGCTAGGGACTATTCGGGATAACAGGGAAAAATACAGCTCAGGGAACCTACTATTGCAGAGCCTTCTGCCTGTGGAAATTTTCTTTTAGGAAAAAATACTATTGTACATCAGGAATTATTCCATAGTAAGTGAAAATATTCCTTAAGAGACCAAGACACCCAGCAAATCTATTCCAAGTTCTGAAATCAGAATAGATTTTCTAAATACTAAATGCATTATGGTTTATTTACATGAGGGCTGCTGGCCAAAGCCTTGTGATATACCCTGCACTTCTCCCTTGCCACACTCTCATTCCATTAGAAGGATAAAACTCTTTGGGAAAATATGTTTATGTAACAGAAGAATTTGATAGAAGCTAAGCAGCTCTAAAAGTGCTTAGAAATGCATGCCAAATAGGGATTTCAGTATGTGAGTCTGTCTCACTGAGTGGCTTCACCTCAAAATATGTCTAGGTTTATTGATTGTTATGTTTCAATATGAAAAATTCACCTGTGATTTCCAGAAAAATCTGTTTATAGACAATGTTTCACCTTGATATTTTCTGTATTTTTCACTTTTGCTGTTTATTGCTAGCAAGAAAATGGGATCTTTATCTCTTTAAGAGCTCATCTGCTTCTGTTTGCTGAGGCTCATTCTTCTCTTGAAGTCATAATCTGCCTTCAGTATCACAAATGGTTGCTGTGGGGAGGATTATAATGTGATAAAGGCAGAGGATCATGATTTCAGGTGGAAAATTAATTCTGTATCTACAGATATAATGTTGCAAGGGCAGAGTCCTCAGACCAAAACCCAAAATGCTTACTCATTACTGCAATGAGATTTTGCCAGAGCAAAGACAGAAATCTAGAAAATTTCAAAATTTGGTAATCAAAAATGAAGACAGGAGTTAAAAGTGATGTAACATATAGAAGATGCTACTCTTATGCTCAATGCAAAATTAGGATGCCTGGTGATTCTTTCTTAACAGTGAAATTAACAGAAGCTTTTTGTGTAATCTGTGTTATTTATCCCTCAGTTTAGCCCAGAATTAAAAACATCATATTAATACAGCAATCAAAATAAAAACCATGGAAATCACATAAATATTCATTTGGCAAGGACAGCACTATTTTAGATGTTAAGTCAGCACTCACAGACAAGCAGAAAAGTGTTACAAAATGCTCAGGGAAGCACAGTTCACCACCTGAGACCAAATCACTGAGGAAAAGCTGGAGATTTTAAAATCACATGGATATTACAAGGAGGTTGTTCTAACACCGTTAAGCAATTTGTAGTTTCCAGTATCATGTGAATGCTGTGTCACTGGGCAGTGAAAACCTTTTCTTGTTCTTTGTGCTGGGAGGGAGTTGCTCATTCCCAGAACCTACAGCCTGACTCATTTTTGTGCCTGTAAAATGCAGAAACAAGGCAAACCAAACAAAACTTCAAACATGTATTTTTAGAAAACCTGTCTTCCAAATACCAAAATAGCTGCACAAAGATTTACACTAAAGTATTCTTCCTTAAAGAAACAACTCACATGACCACCAGAACCAGTTTTAGACTATCAGAAGAAGACACAAAGCAAACTGAACCTGGAGTTATCCTCTGCAAAAGCAATCATGTGTATCCTTCCAGGTAGAGTCTGTTTGAATCCAGGAAGAATGATCTTCCTAATCAAACTCTACAGCAAACAGGAATGGAGAGGTGTCTCTGGAGGCTGCTGCAGAGCCAAAGGCTAGTTCATCTTGTCTCAAGGGAACTTTTCTGTATGAGGAAACAGGCTGGGGAGATCTGCCTCTTTTAGCTGAAATTCATCCTTTAAAATCTTCTCTGAATGTTGGGGGGGTTTGGGGTTGTGGTTTGTGGGTTTTTTTGTTTTTTCATTGGGTTTTTTTGTTTGTTTGGGTCTTTTTGTTTGTTGTTGTTGTTGTTATTTTTGTTTGTTTTGTTGTTGGTTGGTTTTTTCCTCTGGAATGGAGTATGATAATACTGAAAGAACCTATTCTGTCTATCTTTATACCCAAATCGATGATAAATGTTGCCAGCCTGGCCATGCATGCCAAGGCACACTGTGTAAAATTACTTTCACAGTAAGGTGTTCTGTAAAAAAATATCCAGCCAAGTTTTAACTTCACACCTCTGACTCAGTGACTAATTTCTTGTCTTATAGAAACTCACATGTGGGTTTTCTCTGGCCAAAGTTCAGCAGACATCCCTTTCCTGGGTTGCCCCTTGAGCCAGCAGGCCAGATGAACCACTCCCTCACAGCACCTATTTCTCTCCATTGACCATACCCAGAGCCCAAACTGACCACTTCACTCACAGACATCCATACTGTGAGTATCCAAATTAAACAGGATGAATCAGAGCCATGGTGACTAGGTTTTGGTCTGCCTTCAATATAGTATTCATCAGTCCATACATATCTTATCATCAGGCTTCCTCTGATTTTTCTCCTTCTACATGAAATGATGCTGGTCTCTTTCATCACTTTTTTTTTCCTGTGAGAGTTTCACATTTCCTTATTCACAGATATCACTCTTGATGGATCCCCATAATTCAGTACAGTACTCTTATAAATTCATATTACTACTATATATAACAGTAGAACAGGTTTTTCTGTTCTGTTTAAACATTTCCCATCCCATCTTCTTTCCAATGAGGCTACATATCTGAAAGCAGTCCTCACGGAACTGTTAAAAGTCATTCAAAAGGCCCTTTCTGAAGATCCTAAACCTAAAACTCAAGGAAGTGACTAAAGACTCTTCTCAGTAATATTCTCTGCAATTTTCTCTGTAAAATGCAACCTTGCATTTCTTAACAGCATCATGTGTATTTTTTTGCCCCATTTCTTCAATATGGTCTGGTATTTGACAACGAAATATGTCATACTCTGCTATCCTTGTTATGTTTTTGCTTATTCTCATTCCTAATTCATTCATCATAAAAAACAGGAATTTGAAATATGTTGAAAAACATGTCTAACTTTTGCTTTTATTTAAATTTACAGATAAGAACATTTTGAATAATGTATTGAACCTTTTTTCTTTCACTGTCTTAGTTTTTGTGTATATATTTTTAATTCTTTGTCCGATACTTTAATAGAACCATATGAATACATCAGTGCTACCCCAGGTGTGCATTATTGCTTTAGTGATATAAATCTGACTCCTCCATTCTTTCAATGTGCAATTGTATTAATTCACCAGATCCTTCTCCTCTCCATTTTAGTTTCTACTATCCCTACTGCCTTCATCATACGTTATGTCTATTTTTATGCTTGATAAGAAGCTATATTCAGTTTTCATTTTTTCCAGTGTATAAGTACTTTTTGTAGAATATATTTGTTGTCAGAATTCTGATCTTGGAACCCAGCCTTTCCAGCCAGTATGGGTTTTTGGAGTCAGTAAACATTAACATCAATAGAGGTAAAAGTGCATTATCAGACCTTCAGCTGAAGTCAACAGAAATCTTTGCATTAAATTCAGTGGGCACTGGACTGCAGCCCGGTTTACTTTCTGGCAGAACTTCAGTAAATCACAGAGAAAGTGCTAGCTAGCATTAGGTCACAGTTCAGTGACAGCAGAACTCAAAGTGTGTTTGCAAAGGCCTTTACAGATATTTGAGTAATTCCTGTAGACGAAGATGTGCTAATGAATATCAAAGCCAAAAGAAGCTCAGATAGGATATCCAGCTTTGTGTTCTTGCTTTTAAGGTTTCTGACAGTGCTTGCATGTACATGAGAATTGTCATCTGTTACCATTGTCAACTAATGACCTCAAGAAATAGTCTTCAAATTGTCAGTTACCACCTGTTTAAATCTTGGAAACTTTCATGTCTACGCAACCCACATCTTAGGGCCTGCACACATTAGTTTGCATAGAATCAAACCCTTCTCAAGACACTGGCATTCTCAGCTGTTCTACAGACGGGCTGAAATAGAATTAAACCCTATTGTTGGAGTACCTACTTCAACTAAAACAACAGGTTTAATTAAATAACGTTATTGTATCAAATTCCCCTGCAAACTGAAAGAGAGAAATTTGAGATTCCTTCTGCTACATAGAAAAACATATATATGTATGTATATGTATATATATACATATATGCATGCATCTGGATTGTAAGAACAGTTCTAAATTTAAAAAGTGGCCAAGATTGTATTATTTCCCTCCCTCCTCTTCCGTAGAGATTTCCATCCTAAATATCATCAGTTTACAAAGAACCAAAGAAAACCCCACACATTTATTTAACTGCCAGTTCTGCAAGTTCCACCCAAAATCCAAGTTAAGTCCTCCAAGATATTTATAGTAAAGATTGCTAAGTAATGTAACGTGTAAATTTTATATCACAGGAAGATTACCTACACTCACTGAGTGTATTACTTCACCAAACACCCAAGGAGGATGCAACTGCGTTTGCTCTATTTTGATTCTATCAGAACTAAAAAAATAGACTGCAGCCTTTTTTTTGTGTGGTTTTCTTGAATACTTTTTTTTTAATCTTACAAAGGGTTACTTCTTTAAAGATCTGAATCAGGATTTAAAACATAAAATATAAGATTTTACATTCAATTTCTCATTCCACTCCCTCATTAGCAAGCTTCCACTGATGATGCTTTGCATGCCTTATGTTTATTTTAGGAGATATTATTTTTATCTTCTAAAATCTAAACTCTAAGCAGTGCTAAAACCATTTCTCAGATATTGAAGACTGTGATTTGGCACGTGTAATATTGCAAGATAAGTCCACACATTCAAAGGCATTTACAGCAATTACTTTTTACATAAGCTGAACAAGATTACTTTCCCAACCGAGTTCATGAAATCGAACATCAATACTGCTTTCCAGTTCCTAAGCAGGCTCCTCAAGTAAATACATAGGAGACCTTGTATGAAGCTAGGTTTAGATGTGAATTTAGAATACAGTGCCTAATAACCCATGCTATATTACACTGATGTTTAACATGACATGTTTGGGTTTTCCTGTCATAAGGTCAGGATTCCTATCAAAGCACAGGTAAGTTGCAACATTAGGAAAACCTGATGATCTGCAAGCAAATAGCCGAATGGCACACCCAGTCATGCCTCAAGATGCCCTTTAGAAACCCTTTCCTGTCTAAAGCCATAAGCCACAGATGCTGGCCCGTCCTCCAAGCAGCCCTATCATTCTCTGACAAGAAGCTCTCCATGGCAGCTTTGAGATGGCTTGTCCCAGTTCCTTCCCTGTTACCTCAGGGCACTGCAAGCCTACAGTAGGAAGGGAGCAATTATTTAAGAACAAAAGAAAAAAATCAGTGTACTGCTTGATCAGTGGTCTGCAAGAGAAGGTTTCATTTAAAATATACTAGTGCATTCCCCTAGCATGTCCCCTTTCCACCTCTGCTTCCTCCGTTTTCCATCTCATCATGTCTCCTCATCCTGGGCAGTGTCCAGTATATATCAAGGATCTGCCAGAAGGAAGTAGCTTTAAATATTAAAAATACAGTAAAAAGCTGAATAAGAAATAAAAAAGATTGCTAAACCATACCAGTGCCGCCAAACATCTAATACAAAGAGATTACTCTCTTCTGTCCAGTGAGCTTGTTTGAAATACAAACTGGTAAGAGAATTTATCCCACCACAACATGTAAAGATGTGTCTGTACTTTTTCATTTATAAAATAGATGCATAACTGATGAGAAACTTAGTAGTAATATATTTAAAAAGATACCTAGGCTAGAATTCAGATATCTATTAAGATAACTAGATTCAGATGCCAACAACATATCTGAACAAGTCTTTGCTTCCTGTTATCACCTATAAAAAATTTAGTCGACACATTCAGTGAGGCTTGAAGAACATTCAGCACATCCTGAAGCAGACATCAACACTAGGTCAGCTGGATAACTCTATAGACTATAAGATGTAAATGCCTACAGTGAGTTTATTGGGCTGCATAAGGGGATGCTGTTTTTACAAATTCACTTTCCAACTCCTACCTTGACATGAAGGAAGGTAGTGGAAGCAGATCAGAAAAGAATGATGGTTCAACATGGTTTTATCATTTTGTTCTTTCTAGAACAAGGAAGAAGGATAAATACAATACCTCAGCCTGACATGATTATGTATTTCAGTATAATTTGTGCTATCAATTTATATAATCATCAGTTAAACCTGTAGGATGTGTTTCACTTCCAGTCTGCCCTACTACCTCCCCTACCGTCCTGAAGCCCAGTGCCATATTTAAACAGCTGAGTGGACACAGGAGATAAGGACATTGGCACACCTTGCAAGAAATGTGTCTTTGCCGAAACATCAAGTGCAGTTAGTTTCTGTAGCTGATACGACGTTTTCACACTTCAGCCACAGCTCATGTTTCATTCCCACTGATGAGTCAGGAACAGCAAAGCTCTGACTCTCCTTGATGCAAGGCAGCAGGGCACAAGGAAGCCCAGCAGGGGCTCACACACTTTGGGCACAAGTATCCAGGTAACAAGTGCCCAGGCTCACTGCTAAACCTGAAGCACATGGAATAAGCTCAAAACCAAGGCAGCTTTGCTAACACTAGGCCAGGATCAGCTCTCTCCACTGTGAGCCTGACATGCTAAAGCATCTCCGCCATGCGGAGCTGAGTCCTTGCCCCGGGAGGCTGGAGGAGCCCACGTGCCCACTCTCCAGAGCCTGAGACCCCTCCAGGCTGCAGAGCACGTGGAGCAGGGTGAGCAGCTGCAGCTCTGGCTGGTATCCTGTCATCTCTGACATGGCCAGGCCCCAAAAAGCCAGCTCAGCTGAATCAGATCCTACATGAAAACATCAAGATGACTTCACTCTGTGCTCTGCACATTCTTCCATGCACATCAAAGGTGCCTCTACTTAAAGCAGTCTGGGGATGGAAGAGAGTGTGAGTGAGGTTTCCATGCCCAAGGAAAACAGACATAACAGCCCTGGAACAGCGACAACCCCAAGGGTCATACTACCCTGTTCATGTGGTGCTTTCTTACATTTAATACCCTCAGTCTAAAGAGCTGAGCTGTTTCTGATGGAGCACCCACAACCCGATCTGTCACCCTTATAATCTAACTACTGAGAAATCAGTGCAGATGATTAAGCTTTTCTGAGCAGTGTGTGATCTATGGAGCCCTGCGTGACCCCTTCTGTCTGTGTAAGAACAGTTTCTACAGGAGATTCGGTAATACGTCTGCTCACTGCAAGCATGACCTCAGCTATTTTAATTCATGGTTTCAATCTGAGGTTAGTTTAGGGCAAAAGACAGCAGCTAGAAGTTCCCATTCTGTACACATGTACAATGTGTCTGTTAACAGGCACAAGCCACAAGCCATGCTTCCCCTATATCCCCTTGAAACCAGGGCTCTGATTGCATGTACTGGGAATGGGCACTTAAATGGCACACAGCACAGCTGAACTGCAGCTGACCTAAAACCCACATTTCGAGAGATAACTGGCAGATACTGAGAAACATGGATATCTAAATACTTACATGATAATATATAAATGGGAAACTAAAGAGTAAGAAGAACTTCTATGAGGTAGTGAATCTTTATGCAATGGTTTTCCTCATCCTGCTAGAGAACCATGAGGACCTGTTTTTTTATAATGCAGGTCCCAAGACCATGCCTGACCACTGATGTGGAACGTAACACAATGTCAGTACTTTATCGGGTGATTGATGGAGCTCAGAGGAGATTCCCTCAGGATTTCAAAGCTCTGCAGACCATTAGAAGCCAGAGCAGAGATACACACAACCAGAACGCTATATAACTGTATCAGGCACTTGTACGCTACATTGTAGTACAAAGTACCCAAGTTAACTCCTCTGGAGTTAGTTTAGCTCAGGCACTCAAGTGGTCTGGCTGCAGCAACCAGACAATTGCCATATATTTTGTGATACAATTACCAAGCAGGCTGTTCCTCTGCACAGACCAATGCTTGTGGACTATCTAAAGGCAGCGCTGCTGTGACTAAAGCTGACAAAGAGTGATGGACAGATGACATACAGTAACCAAATCTCAGTGATACCTAGTTTGCCATGTGACAGCTCAGGGTGGCATACTCTGTCTGGGCCACATTATTGGATATGTTATGAAAAATGGACAGAAGGATTTGTCCTTACACAGTATAACCTGTATTTATAGCTCTCCATTCATTCCTATACATAAGTGCTCTCATACATCTAAGAAAACAATTTATTTTTTCTCTGATTTATTTTCCTTTGAACCTGTTCCTTAACTCTCAGACAGCTAATGGAAAAATAGTTTAAACATCCTGGGGGAAAATCATGTCAAACACAAAGGTAAAATATTTTCAGGCTGATCCAGCTCCATAAAGACAATGAAACATCCTTTCAATAGGTGAATGTATGTATTTTTCTGGCTAGTCCTGCACATTTCTGGTGCTCCTTGAATGCACTCCCTCTGACCAAACAGAAGACTCCAATTCAGCTTGGAGGGGTCTGCTGATTTCTCCTTTCACTGGAGCTCTACATATCTGGAATAGTTTATAAATAAATGCAATGCTCAGGATGAATTATGGTGCAACTCTTCAAAGACTATTCATTATTGTTTTGTAAGATAACTAGAACTGTATTTTTAGGCAACTGTCTCACAATCAGCCTCACAAGGGGCATGATTAAGGCAATGGTACACTTAGGGATAAGTTTATGAACAATTTTCTGGGCATCTGTGTTGACAAAGTAATATATACATTTCCTGGAGATTGCTGTACTGTAGTTTTCCATCCATTGTACCATAGTGGATGATTTAGAAAATCCATTTTCTCTTAAAAATTGTCATCAGTCTTGGATGAACTATTTCACTACCAGTCTCATCACAACAATAGACTGGATGGATATATACAGCCTTGTAGCGACTATTCAGAGTGCTAAAGTGAAAACGTGAGGTCTGCAAAACTCAAACCACCAAATGTTATTCCTTTGCTACAGACATGGTTAACATACGCTGCCAGCCCTCCCAGAGAGTCTTTTCATAAAGTGTCAGTTCCTATTTGTCTTACTGGTGTGTTTAGTCCCACCTGGATTATGTGAAGTCAGAATTTACAGTGGACTGTAAAACTTGTACTGATTTGATTCCTAGTAGATTTATACCTGTAGGTCTCAGTGGAAGCATTCACAGGAAACTGGCTCAAAATATGTGAGTCAAAATTAAATAAATACGAACTGATACCATGTTGCTTGTGACTACCTACTGACACAGATACCTTGAGTTCCTGAGGTCATAGTATCTCTAATATAAAGGTAAGGTAAAGGAAAACTGTAAAGCTCAGAGAAAATTTCAGGCAAAAGATTTATAAATCCCCGAAATTATGAAAACCTCTACTTTAGCAATTAGCACAATTACTCCTTCGCAGTCTCATAAAACCCAACCATTTATAGATCCTGAATGAGAACCTTCCTTTTCAACAATTCTTATGACCAAATCAAAAGACATTAACAATTATACTATTTGGATTAATTCCTCCCAGCCTAAGGGCTAGATGCTTACTTCCCTTTTAACTGAAAGGTAAAAATCTCACATGATCCAAAGACTCCAGAGGCTTCAATTATGAGGAAAACTAATTCAGGAAGAAACTTAAATCTCAAGAAGTGGCAACACCAACACATTAAGCAATGCTTTTAAACTCAAAGGTACAGGAGACTTTCACACCTCTTTCTAAAGCATAAAATGATAAACATTGAAATGTATCAAGCCCAAGCCCACAAAGTACTCAGAGAAAATTCCTCTACTTCATGAAAAAACAACTTCTACAGAAAGCACAAGAAGAATGAAATTAGTGAATCATTGATAGCTTTACATTTTTTCAATAATAATTTTAATATTATTAATAATAATAAAAAGGCCCCACAATGGATCATAGTCCCTACTTTGGTAAAACTCTCACTGAGTTATATTGTTATTTTAGTGTGGTTTTGGTTCAGCACAGACACTTCATTCTACAGCTGATTCTCAAAATAAAGACAGACTAGCGCAAACAGCTACATCAAAGTCTGATGTGTCATGTAGCAATGAATATTTCTGTTGGAAATTTACTTGTTTACTTCTTAAAGCGTGGCATATCTAGGTCTTCCTGAGATTAGGCACATTAACTATTCTGGGTGTGATTCCTTTGTGATTTCATGGAATTTCTATAGTACCTGGGGGATGTAAGAATCTTAAGAGCAGTTATAGTCATAACAAACCTGAGGACTGTAATAAAAAATTTATTAAAAATTAGGCCTGACAAACTTCAGATGGTAGCAAGTGTTAGTGGGGAGGTGGAGACATCACTGTATTATCTTAATAAACTCTCGCATCTTCCTGGTTAATTTTTTCTGTTATTAACCGTCTCTAACTTTATATTCATAATGATTCATGCAAATTTACCTCTTTTTGAGGCAGGGGGTCAAGTGTTTAAATTCATTCTATAATAAGTAATATCTGCATAGACTTTTGATGTATAGTAATGAGGCATGTTAGGCAAAGACATTAAAAATCAAGGCCCACAAAAATGAACTATTTGTGTTTTCAATTCACCACTGGCATATTAAAAAGAAGGGTTGAAAAGGATCATAAATAGATTTTCAAATTTTGTATCTACCCTCCCATAGTATGCAGTCTTATTTTTTGTTGTGTGGTTCAGTATTAAAGGAAAAGGATTCAATAGTTCTCTCTGTATATAGACAATGAAGGCATGCACCATGAGAGCTGTGGCTGTGGCAAAGAATCTCAACATAAATTTGCACACATCTATTTTTCCAAATATAAGGCCTTCCTGGCAGGCAGTCAATTGTGCGGGAATTGCCAACCGCTCTGTAGATAGGGCAATTATAATTCTCTGTGCACTGCTGCTAGACCACCTGCACGTTCACATGTGATGGAAGTCAGATTTGAGCCCAGCTCTCAGGAGATGAACGCCAACCCACTGCTATTTACTATCAGCCTATTTTTCATTATCTTTTATTATAATTAAGAAACACTATTTTTAACTACACCTGACAAACAACTAAGCATGGTGGAAGCTAGCAGATGTACCTTGTGCTATAAAACTTGGAGCTGAGGTATTACATTCATTTTGGGGGCGGGGGGATTATGCAAAGCCCGTATTTTCATTTATCATGCTTTGCTTTCATCAACATTGTATTGCAGTTGGAAGTGCATAATGTTTTGTGATGATATAGATAGAGAATGTTAAATTCTCCTTCAGATAATGTTTCCAATATTTTTATTGGAAGTGTGCCTCTAGTTTTTTCATTAATGAATGCTATTAGATTCATTAAAATAACATTTTACTTGAAAAAATATTGGAAAATGAAAATTTAATGATGTCAAATGAGTCATCATTTCTCATCAGATAATGAAGGGGAAAACAGTTCCACCACTTATTTAAAAGGGCAGTTTAGACCACTAGCTGCAATATTACTCCATCTAAACAAAATACAGAAAAGTATGAAAGAATGTAACAGTTACTCTAGTATGTTTCACTTAATGGAAGCTTCTAGGAAATATTTTAAATTTGTCTACTTCTGACTGGATGATAAACAAATAACCACATGCTGAAGCAATAAAAATAAATTACTCTGCCAACTTCCCTCTGAAGTGTCACCATGCAGGATGGCACGTATTTCAAAACATCAAACTTCGTCTCCATCTAGGCTCAGGACCAAGTGAATTTTACACGAAAACCAAGCATTTCATATTGGATAAACCAAATAGTGAAAAAATATTTTGATTTCCAGAGGGACAGTTTTTTTGTTCACTTTACTGAAGCACTGTTGAAAAGCAAACTCAGGCTTTTCATGGTTTAAAGATAGGACACTGCCTATGCCATCTTCTTTTCGTGATAGTGCGTACATATTTCAAGATTGTTCAGAATTTAAAACTAATTACTAATATGAACCATGCTACAAAAATGTAACCCATGCACACTTTTGCAAATATTAGTCATAACTGGGTAATTTTCACACCCACAGCAGGGTAAGGAAAAATGCAAATAATTTAAAACAAAATATAATTTGAGTGCAAAATTCTCTTTCAAGGCTTTCAGAGTAATAGGCAATGGCATGAAGAGATGCCTTAAATCAATAGCAGGAAACCAGGCAAGAGAAATCTAGACAGGAGCTCTATAGGGCATTATGGAAACAAAGTGGGTACTAAAACAAATATTATTTTTCATATTTTCCCAGCAATTATGCTTCTCATTCAGAATCCCTAGGAAGTGACTGGGCTTTGTGTTATACTTTCAGCATTGGCATGTAAGAGTTTTGATTCCCCTGACCTCTGAACACAAAGTCACACACTGAGGTGCCTGCCAAGCAGGCTTGTAGTCTGGATCCTTCTGGGATCCCCCGCGGCAACATCCAAGCCAAGTGGGCGACTTCCCTGACAAGGAGCAGGGCGCAGGTGAGGGCTGTGGGCAAAGCGAGGACAGGGAAGCTCTGCAGTCACAAAACCGACCAGCTCTGCACGTATTTGCAGCGAGGTCAATAACTGGGCTCAGGGCTGCTTTTGGACAGAGGGAGGTCTGGCACGTACAGTAAGCACAGCTTTTCTCCAAGTAACCAATTCCTTTGGGAATGACACAAATCGGCAGGCCGGTTAGGGTAACACAGATGAACAGCTCATTTTGTGTTGGGAAGGGAAAAAACCAAACCAAGAAATGAAAGAGGGCATTATGTCGTTCATGCAAAAGGAAAAGTTCGCTATGTGATTTCATTAACAAAAGACCACGACAATTATGTACTTGGGTAAAGAGAACAACTTCTGACCTTGAAATTGCGTGCTAAATAAATTACCTCAGAGCGAAAGTGATGAGTTCTCATGACAGCATCTGGAAGGGAAGCAGAAAGACACACAGGCTCCACCGGCTGCACCTCGCATTCCGCCCCGGCTAACGGGTTTCCCCCGCCACTCGCCCTTTGGCGCACACTCCGGGACGGCTCTGGCCCTCCCGGCACAGCCGGCAGCTCCGCCCGGCATTTATATTTAATTCATCGGGAAGAAGTTCAGCATAAAGTTCTGCTGCTCTTTGACAGACCGGGGAGGGCTGGGGGGTTTCCCAGCCTCTCACCTCTCTCCCGCTAGCCGAGGTTTCGCTGAGGGATGGGTGGAGACAAGGCTGCCGCAGTCCTGGGCTCGGCTTGAATTTTCTTTAAAGCCTTTGCCCGGCTAAACCGTGCCAGAGCGGCCCTCCGCCGGCAGAAAACTGGGGATGGGCCGGGGACAGCCCCCGCCGCCCTCGGAGACCGGCAGCGTCTCTTACCTCGGCTCCTTGAGCGACCTGAAAAGACGGATTTGATGGGATGCCTCCCTTTCTGGAGTCTGCGGTGCCAGCAGCAGAAGAATAATATCGTGGCAATGGTCCCCAGCAGCAGCAGGAGCAAGAAGAGGGCGCACTGGATGCTGTAGGGTCTCAGCAGGACCAGGAAAGCCGCGGCAATCATGGCTCAAGCGCCCGGCTGCCCCTGTGCGTGCGCGGGTCTGCGGCGAGCGGCGGGGGGCCGGGCAGCGCC
>WEKY01040929.1:115289-145810 GCA_013390045.1 Picathartes gymnocephalus
CGGGGCGGCAGGAGGAGGAGGAGGAGGTGGTGGAGGAGAAGGAAGAAGGAAGAAGGAGAAAGGAGAAGAAGGTATCGCCGGTGCCGGGAGGAAGGAAGGAACGCAGAGCGGTGCATCCCGCCGCCGAAGGGACTCGGCCGGTGACATCACCGCTGGAGCTGCTCAGGGAGTCGGAAAATGGCTGCTGCGAGGTACCGGGGGACCCCCCGTGGGAAAAGAGGGGCTGCGAGCGGGGGGCGCGGGGTGTCGGCAGCAGCGAGCGCCCGCGCAGGTCCGCGGGCGAAGGGGATCTGTGGCGTACCCTGGACCCGAGGCGTCGGTCGAGGCCGGTTTCGTGGCGGGGGAAGGGATTGGGAGATGATACCGAGATCCATCCTGACAAGGTGACCAGGGCCCGCGTGCGGTGCTGCCCCGTGTCCCCGATGCCGGCATTTAGCTGGCAGCCGGGTGCGGGCGGGACGGGGCAGGCTGCGCTCTGCCCGGCCGTGCCCTACGCGAAAGGCGCCGGGGCTGTGCAGAGCAGCACCTGCAGGGACCCTCGCACTGCAGGAAACTGCAACGCGCTGCAGCCAATGTCAGCCCCGTGCCCTTCGCTCACCGCCGGGCCGCAGCTGGTGCAGCGCAGGCAGCATCAAAATCCTGCTGTGTGCAGGTCGCTAATGCAGATGATAACTAGAGTTCACCTATGTCGCTGTTTCTACCTCTGTAGTTTTTACTCTGGTACTCCAGACTTTCAAAGACTGTTTCAGAAGTGTTTGAAAATGCAGTTCTAAATTCCCTCACTCACACGCAGAAAAAAAATTACTTGCTGTCAATAAAGCCAGATACCATTTTGAAATACTGCATTTACTCACGTTACTGGGGGAAAAGGTTCATTCAAGGCAAAACTCATGTGCTTTTCAAGCATCTTTGATGTGAGCACATAAATCTGAAGACCATTTCCAGAACTTCATAGAAATAATTAAAATCTCTGTGTAAATATTGGAGAAACATTGAAATGTTACTGCTTTATGTGACTGACATGAAGCTACAGAAAAGCATATGTGTAAATTTAAGTTAAACTAAAAAATATGCAAGCTGGAAGTACAGAGAGGGAAATGTAGCTGTGGTAGCTTAAATAAGAGCAGGAAAAATAATCACTAGCTTACTAAAATTAATTTATCGCTGGGCTAATAACATTGTAACACTTTACTGTACCCTTAAGGTTAAGGAAATCCACTATCATTGAAAGATGCTTATGATAGCGGGGCCATGTACGTGAAAAAAAAAGAAAAAAAAGAGTGATTTAGATCTATAATAATTTATTCCAGGAATTTTGTATCATTTCATGCTATACACCGACAGAGTGAGCCAAAATAGTCTGTCCTATTACTTCATAAAATGGAAAGTTGCTACATTGCAGCCATGAATTCAAAGCATTCCCTGACTGCCTAGAAACTGCCAAATGCTCTAAGGTTGTGTTGCATCACGTGGTGCAATATTGAAATCTTTCCTAATACCGCAGTACACTGCAGTAGAATGGTTTTAATGCAGATTACCTGAGGTTATTCAAATGGTCCACATCAGCTCACTGAAATATGAAGCAAATTGGTGTGATCCTCCTGGCATTGTGCTGCAGTGCCATGCTGCAGGATATTGCGGGAGCAGGAAACTTTTCGACGCCTTTAGCTCTGCACTGATTTATTGTTTCAGAATGGGATGATAGAGCAAAAGTAGCACGGCAGTGACTGCATGGTAAATCACAGGGAACTGAGGGGGAATGCTTCTTTTCACATTGTTCTCAGGTAACAGTGCATAGAAATGGTCTGACAGACAAATCTCTGGTGAAAACTTTTTAGTTTAAGGTTTATAGCTTTTCCCTTCTACGAGTTAGAGGTCACTGGTGTCTTCAGGATAATGTTTTTCCAAAAGGATATAAAAAAATTCATGACAGCTGCTTAATTTTTTTTTTTCAAATGCAAAAGAGAATACAGTTTAGCACAAGAAATGCTGACATGCATGATTTTTCAGAGAGCTGCTGCTCCAGGCTTTTGAGTCAACTGTCTCACATGTACACCAAACTGCTGCTCTGGCTTTCTTTACATTCATTACAGCTCTATGCTTGTTAAATACTGCAGGGTATGGTAGTGTGGTTAAAATATTACTTCCATGACGAATAAAGTTTAAATTGCTGAAGTTACTACACATTAAAAATAAGCAGATTATATGTGGGTAGATTTTTTTTCCCCAAATAGTAATAAAGAGAATTTAAGAGGAGTTTTATATGTATCACACTTTTAATCTAAGATTCTTTACAGAATGTTTTTTAGGGGACTTTTCCTAAATCTTAAGGATGATAAACAGAGAAGACAAAAGAAATGAAGAGAGAAGGTTAAAACAAAACCTCTCATCTGAGATTTGACCTCAGAAGGGAAATCCCAGATGTGAAGCCATTGCAGAGAAGAAGTAAAAGAAGGTAACGAAGTCTTGGGACTAACCTGTCATCACAGGGAGTGGAATGGGAGGGGAGATCAGAAGTTGTTGAGAAGTGGAATTAAGTGTTTTATAATCTAAGAAAGCAGTTATTGGTCCTGCAATAAGCAAAGGGTCCTGCTGCCATTTCAGAGTACACATAATGTGAGTGCACTTCTGCAGAGATGTGAGCAGGTGGGATGTAGGGTCCTGCAGATGCTTGTTTTGATGGGGACCACAGGCAAAGAGAGCAGTGACAAAGTCACTGGCATATCTGAAGCCTTTGGCAGCAGTGCAGGAAGCAGCCTTTCACTTGAGCAATGCTGAGGGAGGAGGTGGTGATGATTACTTGGGCAGAGACATCAAAAAGGAAAGCTCTGCTTCAGAGAACCCACAGAGAAGAGGTGACCAGCAAATGTTTGGAAGTGGAAAGGCACAGGAGGCTGCTTCTGAGGTTACAGTTACTCTTGAATGCAGTTTACCTATTTTCCCAAGTTGCATGAGGTAGGGAAACAACATGGAAAGTGTGTCAAATTCCTGCAGTTTATTGTAAGAGTTGAACGGGAACGTGCTGTAGCAGCAGCAGCCCTCCTGCAGGGAGACAAAGCAGTGTTGACCTCTAATATTCTTTCAGCCAGTCTCTCATGATAGCCTGTTCTGACTTAGCAGTCTTGCCCAGCAAGGCTGAAGGAGGAGATCCTTCCTTCCCTTACCCTTTTCCTGATCACAGAATTGCAGCAGTCTCTGGGCTAGTGCATATTCCTTGATCGTTTAGGTGATGTTCAGCCAGACCTTTTAAAAGAAACTAAAAATTCTAGTTGAGCACCATAGGTTAAGCAGACAGGCAAAAAAAATTGCAAAAGGAAAATGTGATGGCATTTTGAGTGAAGAAACTATGTCTTCAGAAGTCTGCTGACCTCTCCCAGTGTGAGCCATGGGATTCAAGGCCACTCCACAGCTCCGTGAAGGCACCTCTCTGCTCTTGCAGACTGAGGCCTTGTGGACCTCATTTTGCAGCTGTAAGACTCCCTGTATCAGTGAGCTGAGGGAAAAAAGGTCACATGCTGGATCTGGTGATGTGGCTGTAAGAATATGAATGACACGTGAAATGATTTCAGAAGTGTAGTTGAGTGAGTGAAAGGGTAAGATCATCTCTTTTCACTGCTGTGTAGGTATGCTTTAAGGACTGTGCTTGTACTAATTAATTATAACTGAGTAAAATATTCTGCCTAAATGACTACTTAACTGGTTAGAAGGGTTCTCTAATCATCTAATACTTTCTAGCAAAATATTTGGGTTCTTCCTCATCAAACAAGAACCAAAGTAAATACAGTCAAAACCAAAGAGGCAAGCAAAGAAAATACAAAAGACATTATAGTATCTGAATGTTATCAACTTCTTTCGATGAAATAATTGTCTTTTCCCCTTATATTCTACTCACAGCTTACATGATGCCATCAGTGCTACCCTAGCAGCTTAAACATACCATAAGAAACATTGTGATAGTTTCTTGTGATGATTAAACCTTATAAAACACTTTCGTCAGTTGAAAGAATAACATTTTCTGGCTTGATATTGGCAATCCATTTAAAAGGAATCTGTTATGTGAAATGATATGTTCTAAATTCAGCAAGGTTATTACAAATCTCCATTCTGCAAAACTTACTAAGTTGTTTACTCCATACAGTGCTTTCCATGGTTAAAAGGCACACTAACATTAGTTAATTCTCACAATATCTTTGAAATTAATGTGTATTATTTTTCAGATTCATTGAAAAGAAAAGGTGAACTCTAAATATAAAGGTTGTATGATTTACCCAAGACCCAACTCTGTGATTCCAGTGCTACGGACTAAACCCCTCCATGACTGGAACATTTTGCCATCTGCAGGTGTCATAGGTGACCATGTAAAGCCAAAATCTTGTCAACTTTATATATGTAGAGGTAATTGTCCTTATTTTGTGGGTTCATCAGCTCAAACAACTTGCATATTTTAATTCCCTCTGCTTATTAGACTGAATGTAAATCAAATGGAGAATGAACCATACAGTTGTACACTCATGGCTCATAGTGTTGCTGGAAAAATGCTGGCAGGAATTCTGTGGGCGTAAATTGACTTTGTAGACAGAGAGGCTGATCTTGAGCCTAGATGGAAATATACTGCTGAAGCTTCTATGGCACTTTTTTTTATTACAGCAGCAGTTTGCCCCTTTGTCCTTGGTTGAAATTTGCTCTGTATTCATTTTTGGGAGTGCTTAAAGTAGCAATTGCCAATCTGTATGTGGTCTTACATCCCAGAGGGAATTGCACTTCATTAGTATTTTAACTATATAATTGAAAGTTGTTTAAGGATTGTTTCAAACTGATATACAACACTGGTCATTCCACTGGTTTATTACTTTATAAAGTTAGGTTGAACTACATACAGTAAAAAGACATTTAGTTTTACAGGAAGGGAAAAAATAGTGCTAATAAGTATTGAGGTTTTTATCTTTGCAGGGAAGACACCTTGCTGTCAATTCTCTTAGGTACATGCAGAATTACTCTTAGTTGAAGTAATATTCCCTGGAGTAAGAGGACAATATATATGTCTCTTGTTCTAGTTCATGACCTTTAATAGTAATGCAGATTTTTTTTTTCTCCTCCTACCTACCAAAATTCTGCAAAACCAGAGCAACTGGGGAAGAGCTTTGGAGTAAAAGAGCAAGCACTTTGAGTATTGATCAGGCATGACTTCTCATCTATGATCACTCACCTATGACAGCCAGTAAAGACATATAAGTAGAGATAGTGAAGATGCTGCTAAGTTATAAAATACTGACCAAAAATCAAGCCTGGAATTTTCTAGCTGCTATTTCACTTCTTTGGTTTTAAGAGTTGAAGGGAGAATGCCACCTACAGTAATGCTTTGGGGTAGAATGAAAGATACAGCTTCTACTATGTTATAGAAAGAGTAAGATGCATCCTCTTATAACCTCTCATATCAGGTCATCAGAGGGTTTGTTTGAATAAGTCCAGTCTGAAAGTGCATTAGTTGCATATGGAAAGTATGTCTAATATTTTTTCAACCTTTTAGGAAAAGGTTATTTGACTGCTTGGGCTGTTGCATAGAGTGCACAATTATTGCACCTCAGCACAGATTTGCATGTGGTCAAACTTTCTCTAATGATCCCATAAACATCTTTAGACAAAATAAGTGATATATCACTATTCTTTAATGTTTATAATTTGGGAGCTGTTAAGATACGTTGCATTGGATTACTCAAGACAGGTCATAATGAGCTAAGTGTTTGACTTTACAGAGCCATGCTGACTGTTTCTCCTCCCAGGCTACTTACTGCTTCTAAGTGTTTGGTTATATTAACCCGCATGGAAAGAGCTTTATTGTGATTTTCAAAGTCCTGTAGCATAGGTATTTCATCCAGTTCAATAAATAAAGAGATTTATTTCTTGATCTGTATATTAATACATTTTGTTGTGCATGGCATTTCCGAATAAGCAAATTGAAGTGAGTATTAGTGCTCCATCTGTCAGCTGTGAAATTGCTATTTAATAAAGATACTAATCTGTCATGTAGAATTAAGATAACTTCCTGCATCTTACTTGCCATCTTGTTACCTTAATGTGAATATTTCACTGAGTGTGGGATTAAAATACAGATAAATAAATGTACATGGTTTATAGGCATAAGAGATATCTAGGCTCCTATTTAAACTGAGGTAGATCATGGAGGCTCAGAGAACAGTGCATTTCCCTGAATTTGTGTTTAGTGCCATTTGAAGTGCTTGGAGTTAGTAACCACCATAGTAAGCCCAGAAGGGGGTCCAAGCCCTTTGTGAAGTCTGTGCCCATCAGAAGAGGCAGCTGAAGGCCAGGCAGAAGAATTTATGGTATCTATTTATTTTTAAGCCACTGAATTGAAAGCAGTTGGAAAAAGCTGAGTTGCTCTCCAGGAAGATTTAACTGAGTAGGGGCTTCACACTTATGACTGTTGGAGCTGCTCAAGGCTGAGACATCTCCAAAAGGATGACAACTGTGATAAAAGACCTGTGGGAGATTTGTATTTCTAGAGTAGCAGCTGAAGGCCAAGCAAATAACACTGGTGCTAGACACCTGCTTAGAAAGCCAAATTGATCCCTGCATCTCCAGTGATTACAGCAATAATTTAAGACACCTGGTGCACCAGTGACACCTAAATGTAAGCATCTTAATCTAGAACTGAATCCTGTACTAAAAACCCAGTAATGATGCTAGCTTATCTTGAAATCCATTAAAATGAATGCCATGTTTCACTGATAGTTGAATAAATTACTGGTTAGAGCAAAAGTTTAGTACTTCCAGACATACTAAATATACCTGCTTAAAAAGTCATTATTCAGCCTTTCCTATCACTAAATTTAACAAATAAAATTAATAGTTTGATGCAAAAATCAGAGCTTATCCAATAGATTTCTTCAAACTTTTGATTTAAGCCACAGTCTTACAAAGGATTTTGGCATATTTAGATATTAATATTATTTTGTAGAACTTCTAGGTTGCTAAAACCTAGGAGGAGGGCACTATTGTGAAAAATAAAAATGGCTTCATGAATTCCTTAAGTCATTCAATAGATTTTAGAATGTGGTACAAGGTTTGCACCAAGTTCTCTGTGTAATCTTGTGAGTTGTAAGTGCTGCCGAGGCTTTAAAGTCAATGAGGCCATCCGGGTAAATAAGGCCAGAGCTGCTGCTTTACCATGAATAGCATCTCTTCTTAGAAAAGTATCTCAGGTTATTTCACAGCGAGTCACACCAAGACAGGGATTTGCAGTGAGGAAGTGACCTCTTGAATACCAGGAGTAAAAACATGGAATTTTATCCTTCCTGTGGAAGAGAAGTGGGATCATTTCTTTGCATTTATAGTCTTAAGAGTTGCAGTAGTGTTCTGATAGATGCTCCCCCAGATTCCCAGCTGAATTTGGAACACAGCAATACTGATGATTCTGGAAAATCTGTACTCTGTATTTCTCAGCTGAGAGCAGCAGATTTGTGCTTTTCAATCATCTTTTCCCAGAAATGACTAAGATATTGCACTGTAAATCTTTTGAACAGTAACACACTTTTATATTCTGACAGCACCTAATTCCACTGAATTCATTAGTAAACCTTACACTGGTTTCAGGTAAAAAAAGATTAGAACCCACAACAGGGCATATAACTTATGTAAATACGCTCATGTTTTCCATCGTACACTTGCCATTGGGAATTTTGAGATTTCAGTGCAGTGCAAGTTTTCCATCATCATTGCATTTAATATTCTGACAAGTTCAGTATAAAACATCACACTCTAAATAACACAAACCAAATCTGTCACTACCACTTATGATTCTGAATTGGAAATAAATAGGTTTTTATGAGGTAGATTAATTTGAAGGCCATTTACATTTGGGTTTTGGTTTGGTTTTTTTTTCCAAGGAAAACAGGGATAATTGAAGGCTGAACTCAGAGGATAAATAATGTAAAATGTTAGTACATAATAAAATATTAGCTTTATTATGTGTTGCATTAAGGCTATAGACATTTGGCCTAAAATAAACCCCCTTGCATTCCACCTGGTCCTCAGAAATCAGAGGGGTTGGGTGCAGCTGGGCTTAGCTTCTGATTAGAACTGATTCAGCGTTACCAGCCTGGCTGAGTTCAGTAGGAACTTGCATGATCACAGGCTTGCAAATAGTGCAGTTTATCAGTTCAGTACTGTAGATCTGAGTTCAATAAAAACTTTCACAGTCCCTATTCACAAAAAATACAGTTTCCTGAACTAACAGGAAAGCAGGTTCAGGATTGCTGGTGATAGGATTGCACTAACTGCAGCGTATCACTATAGCAGGTGATAGTAACAGAGATCTATTAGTGATATATATAGATAGAGATACAAAAATATTCACAAGTCTTTACAATGCACTGGAGGCACAAAGCTCACCTTCAGGGGAGGAGGAGAAACAGTCCATCAACCAATCTCAAATAAGCAGAGGTGTTTCCCCCTCTCTCTTTTTTCTTTCTTTGGCCCAAACCCCCCCTTCCTTTGTTATAGGTGGGGTTTTGATGGTTATGATCATACATGTAAGGCATGTTCTCATTTCTCTCCATTTGCATTCTTAGAATGTAAAAGTTAATAGGCAAGTAGGGTTTAATGAGGGTCTTGGTTATTTTCAGTCAGAATTTATAGTTGACACAAAAGGTAGAATAAACACTTTAGTCCTCCTCTACCTGCTGAGGTGGCAGTAAAGGCTGTCTGACATTCACTAGAAAGTCTTTGAGTACATCCTTGTCTCCTTAAAGGACCACGTTTATAACAAGGCTGGTTATGCACAGGGGCTGGTACAGAGGTGCAGGTTTTCTCTGGGGCTTCTCTGAGGCTTCCACTTCACCCAGGCATCATTCAGTCCTTACGCCTTGCTCAAGCCAGGTATAAGATAAGCAGGGGCACATCTCATGTTTTTCTCAACCAGTCTCATCAGTTCTTCACCGACTTCTGGCAGCTCCGTAACAAGCCTGACCATTTATCATAATTATGGATCTGTGGTACATGGTTATGGTACAGTTCCTTGATTTGCTGAAACCAGTGTCAAAACCCTGCTTTAAGCCAACAGAATCGGACTCATCAAGGGGATACGCAATCTCATGTTGTAAACTTGTAACACTTGGCACTGTGTTTACTGAAAGAAAAGAGAAATAATGATCTCAGCATGCCATCTGGCTGAATGGTACAGACTATGTCAGACAAAGGGTGAGATATGTCTTTAAGTGACCTTTGTGGATTTTTGGTGGTTTGGGGTTTCTTGCCTGGTTTCGTTTTGTTTTGGCTTTGTTCTGGCTTCTTATGTTGATTAGTAACAATATCACAATTACAAATTTCTAGCATTTGTGCAGTATGTGATGTGTTAACATGTTTGTAAAAATTAAGAGTCCAATTAACATTTCCTCTGCAGAACTTTAAAATTATATGGCTCCTTCCTTTTTCTTTTTTCCTTCTACAAATGACCTAGAATAGTGAAAAATCATTAATTTGCATTTCAGTATTTCTCAAATCAGTAGTGTTTTCAAATGAAGCATATAGCAGAATTAAGTAACTTGCAAAGCATAAGTGACTTTCAAAGATCATATAATTGTCTCTGTGGTTAGTAGCTGCACACAGGGTAATGCCTGTGAATGATAATGTTTCCTCCAAATGAAACACTGGACAAAGCATTCAGTGTCAGAAATCTTACTTGATGACTTGCAGAATGTTAGAGAGATTGAAAACAGAGACCCAGATACACTTTAATGGATTTCATATGCCATCCTTTCGGCTCCCTGCAGCTTCTGCTGGTCTGCCAGAATCTGTCCTACTATTCAAGATCTGTTCACAACCAGGAAAAGCTAATACAAGATGGTTTGGACCAGGCCAGCTTCTGTAGGGAGACACACCAGATCTATAGACACTGAGTAGTCAATGGAGAGAAATAGGTTCTCCCAGACAGTAAGTCATCTGCTGTGTCATAGGGTGAGATGAATCACCTCCCTTTCTGCAGTGACTGAACCAAACGTGGCTACACAACCTCTCACTTCTAAGGCAGTAAAAGTTTGGTAAGGTTAATCCCAGTCCCCAAGTTATTTTGTTTGTTTTCTGATGATATGTTATATTTTGCCTTTCATCTGTTTTGGCAAATAAGATTTTAGAGGGAAGCATCCCCAGCAGTCCTGACTTGGACAAAGTTCACATTGACTCCTGTGAGGATGTCAGAGTGAGAAAACATTGCAGGACTTCTCTTCCAGAAAGTGAAGTGTTTCACTGTTCCTCTCTCTTATTAGAGACATTTTGTTCTATCTTTCCATTCCCCCTGATCACTGGCTAGAGATGATGCCAGCAGACAGTCAGGTGTTATCCCCAGGGCCCATGGATTTTCACAATGAATTCTGTGAGATGACATAATTTGATTAATGTCTACTGTGGGAGCTGAAGGCATTCCTCCATAACATAAGAGTACTAATAATCAGCTGCTGCACTCTGTTCCTTTTATTTGGTGATGTAATGATTTCATCATTTTACCCATAACGCAAGCAGTTGGGCTGATGTCCAGTAGAGCTGCAGCAGAGAAAAGGGGGCCTGGCCAGTTGCTGTTGCTGCCCCTCAACTGCTTTCCTGTCTTGGTCTCTTTATAAATGGCAGGAACATTCCTTCTCTCAGGATGTTGAGAGAATATGGCAGCTGTTAAGACCCTTAGTGAAATAGGTTTAGCTGTTTATTAGTAGGCCCTCTGACCGCAGGCAAGAATCTTGTCAGCTCAGAAGAACTTTATATATAATGTAGATAAATTGCTGAGCTCCACATCCTGCCATAACCACGGTAAAAACTGTCCATAGCTTAGAGTGGCAGGATGGATTTTCATGGATCCAGGTGCTTGCCTGGTGTAAAGACTGTGAGATATTTTGTTGTCCATGTGCTTCACAGTGTCTACCAGTGGCACCAGGCAACTCTCATGGGCTCTGAACATCCAGAAAGCCACGTGTGCATTAACAAGTCTGATACCTTCCAAAAGCAGTTGGACTTGGTACTGATGTGCATGGTACTGGCACAGTGTGTGCGTAACTAACCCGAGAGCCGTGGGGAATCATCACTTGCCCTGCGTGCCGTGAACAGCCTGTGTATTCAGTGTACCTCTGGAAATCCTGGACTGGCTTGCTAACCCTGTACAAGTTCAGACCACAAGAATGTCCCATGGCTCAGAGGATATTTGTCTTAATACAAAATGAGAGACAAAAGAGAAGCTGTTAGAGGACTGCAGGGAAACATTAAAAAAATATAGAAGTCAATCAATCAGTTGTTAGACTTAGTGCACTGGCCTCTCTAACTTTGCTGCAATTCTGTTGCTCTTATGTGGGCTTTTAGGAGGATAAAGAAGTAGCTCACAACTGCCAAGGCCAAGGGGAGAAATATCAGAGTACTTCATTTGAGAATCAAAGAAATGTGTGGTGGAGATTGCTGTGCTGGGTTGATCAGAGGCAGAAGTAACATCTTTGAGCCAGATGAGAAATGTTAAGTTGAATGAAGTATATACTCAAAAGCATTTTGAAAAAGAAGGAAGAATACTGATGCCCAACATGATTGCATACACCACCTGCTTCAAATCTGTTATTTTGTTGTTCAGACAAACATGCAGTTCCATTTTGGACCTTAACTGTCCATAGTGAGGTCAGTGCTGAAACTTTTGTTCCATGGGTTCTTCTTTGTCTATATATTTAGTCACTTGAATGATCCCTGTCTGTGGTATGAGGCTCCATCCAGCATGTATCAGTGGCAGAATGAGGCCTGTGGTGAGTCATGCTAGGCAGAGATATTCAGGTTGCTTCCTCTTCCAGAATTTGCACGGGATGGATGTTTTGTGATCTTTAAAGAAAAGTAATATCAATTCTTGCAAACGCTGTCTCCTTTCTCCAGTGAGGCAATACTTAACAATCCTGCTGCTATCACACTCAATACATCCTGCATAAAAGCATGATTTAATACTCCTTTGAATGGTGATTTCTTATCTGTGCTGCTTGCGCCTTTGTATCAGTAAACATGTTGACAAGACTGCAGCTGTCTTTTGCAATTAGCAAGTTCTCCCCTGTATGGAAAGCCAGCTCTGTTGAGGCATAGCAGAGATGTGGAATAGTGGCAAACTGGGCTTCTACAAACAAATTTACATTACTTCCTAGAGCAGTACAGCGAGATATTCTCACTTTGACATAATAGCCCCACGTAATTCTCCTTTTCTAGCTCTGAGTTACCTTTTTGACAGCCTCTTCATGAGGCACTAAATTTCCTTCTGACTGATTGAGGCCAAGTGAATCGCAAATCACATTGTCACATCTAGGAATTCATGGATTTTCAGCTCTATGAAAATATTTCACCTTTATGAATTGACCATATGTTTGCTGGAAAGAAGATTCAGGTTTGACAAAATCAGATTTTCTATGCATTGATTTAATAATTTTAAAGTAGAAAATATCTTCTCTGAGTATAATGGCAACACTTAAATGAACTGGTTACATTTCCAGTAGAATTTACACTTCCATGGAAGGCTATCAGCCTAATTGGGAAAATAACGTTCAAAGTATGACTTGTTCCCTTCTCTTGGTAAAGAAATTCAGTGCTTAAAAAGCCCAGAATGGCACGTTGCTTTAAAAGTATTGTTTTATGAAGCAAATTATTTAACTGTATGTTTCGGTTTGGGTTCTCCTTGTTCCTGTTATTCCTCATGAAGCAGCCCAGCTCTCCTCCAGTCCTTAACCTGTCATTTCTTTTGTACATCAAGTTTTCCACTGCCAGGATGTGTCATACCTCACCCACTCAGTTGTCCTGGGTAGTTCTGGGTTGGTTTTCTGTGGCTGCAATTGTCTTCCTGCCCATGAAATAATAACCATACATCCCTCTTAACAGCATGTATAGCTAGTACTTTCCTTCATTCTAGGGAAAGGTTTTATCACACCTGTGTCTTTTAGTCAGAGGCTGGGCTAAAAATTTTACTGAGACAAATGTAGTAGTAGTAGAGATCCCAGCCAGAGATAGATTGAACATAGAAGTAATATGGGAGCCAAGACTTTGTGAGTGAAAGCTGTTTTCTGTGCATAGTTTTGGAGACAAATGTCTGATGTACAGGTATTAAACAGACCATCGCCCATCTTTCAAGGGGGATACAGCTTGCTGTTTGGCTAGTTTTCACTTTCTTAGTATATTTTTATACAAGGTAACTACCAATATCCAGCAAAAGGAGGGTTATTTGAGGCTTTTTAAAATGTTCTTGTAACATCCCTGTGGCATGATACAGTAACTGCTATTTTTCCTATTATGTCCTTCAGGAAGTGTCTGTGTGACAAGAAAGTCACTTAACAATGAAAAAATTCACGCTGTTTGATTTTGTAAATGATAATTCACTGCAAATTGGAGAGACTTCATGGATACAGGACCTTCCCTGTGATGACAATGAACTAGAAAGACTTCTGAAACCTAATGAGCACGTACTAGTAAACTGGCCTGTGGGAGAAAGAAAGACAGAAAAGCACCTGGTGAAAGTCGTGTACATGAGTGGTGAGTGCAGTTCCAGAACATTTGTCTGATATGAAGTCTGCTTTTAAGGTAGAGCTGCCTGATTGTCTGTGCTTTGGGCTTTTTCCTTTCCATCACTTCAGATGACCCCCAAGAGCTGGTGGAAATGATGCAAAAGATATTACGAGCAGATGAAATTACAAAAATACAAGTCCTTGGAAAAGGCAAGAGGAAGAGGATAGAAATGATATTCTCAGAAAGTGAAGACAGTGACCTGGATAAAGAAAAGGTGAGTTTCTGTCTTTATGTGCCTCATACTGTTAGGTCCATAAAGGAATGAAATAGACTGTAACTATTGATTCTTCATGATATAACACACAAAAGATGTATAGCAAAGGTAGGAACACATGGTACCTCAGCAGAATAACCTGTCAGGGTCATCATTTAGGATTTTGTCCTTTTCCATGTCAAGAGACGAGTGTTATTCAAGGCTTTGATGCTCTGTAGCTCCATTGCATTTTCCCCCGTAAGACAGAAATCTGACAGTGCATAAAAAAGGGAAGGGACCAGGTTTTCTGAGGTGTTCCTTGTGCTGAGATCTGCAGTGACAAAATACAGGGAAGGAAAACATAAAAGTTAATAAAGTTACAAATACATTTTTTAAAACTACTAACCGAGAATGTCAAGAGCATAGTGAATAAAAATTTGTGGTGTATTATGAAATACTGTAATGAAAGGCTCTATAGGAATGCAAAGGCACTGTTATGCACTTGTTTACAGGGGAAGATGATGAAACATATAAAAAGAAACAAATCATTGCAGGCATCTGCTCCTGCCAACATCCTGAGTCAACTTGAAACATCTTTAATTAACAAACAGGTAAACATCCATTTTCAGCAATTTTCATGTATTAAGCAAAAGCGATCTGAAATGTATTTTTGAGGAGGGCATAGGATTTTTGCCACAGTGAAGTTAACAGTTCTAAAAGATGCTACTTTGGAAAACTGGTGAATAGAGAACAGAGACAAAGTACCTAACAGGTACATATTACTCTGAACTTCCATTTTTAATATCAATAGGAATACTAACAGCTATGTTTGGTAACAGCTTTTATTAAAATGCACTGAGTCTGTTTATACAAGAGAATTTTTTTATTTAGCCAGATATTTTAATGTTAGTTTTGATGCTTTGATTTTATGTTGTTTTTGCTCTAGATATCACAGTTGTTTGGGGTTTTTTTCAGAGAGAACCATATTCAGGAAGCAACTTTCTATACAGTGAAAGCAGCAGTGATGATGAAGAGCCTTTATTTCAACTCTCCAAGGTAGAATTATGTGCCAAAATTAAAAGTCTCAAGAGGAAGCTGACAGATACCATGAGAGAAAACTGCCGCCTAAGACAGTCCCTGGTAATGCTTCAAGGTAAAATTGGGAGTATTTTGATGAAGAGGAAAGCCTGAAGGTCAGGAAAAGCTTGATTTATAAGAGGCCATTTGGATGGGAATTATGGATGCTCAAGCAGCTGACGTGATCAAGGCCTACTATTAGCATCAAAGTCTGTGATACATGGCAGCATTTAATTCCAGCAGCACTTACTGTCTTGCACAGAGGCCATGCAATCATAGAGTTAGAAATGAAAAAAATCAGTCTAAATCCTGCCAGTTGTTCCCAAGAGAACCTTTCTGTATGCTCTGTAACCGTTGCCTAAGCTCAAGTGTTTCACAGACCAGTCCAACTAACCTTATTTATTAGCAGTCTTTCTTGATCAATTGATATTATATTTATTCTGAAATGACTTAATTTCTAATTACTTTGATGATTTCTCATTCCTGGTAATCTGAGTTAGTTTCAGATACACCAAATTTAATTCTTTCCCAGAGATGAAATATTTTGTTCCTTTGTAAATGAATCCTTCATCTCTTAGTGATCATCTCTGAAGGCACCTCTCTCTTGTCCCTGTCCCTTACTCTGAGGAAGCCAAAAGTGAATCCAAAATTTCAAACCTTTAGTGAGTGAATATGGCTTAAAGAGGATTTAACCCCTCCCTTGCCAGCTACACTATACCATCCCTAGACAGTCTGGTATCTGGTTTTTTTTTACTGTCAGATGATTTTGCAACTGTTTATCAGTTTCATGGCTCACTTGACAGCATTTCTTATGTTATTCATCTTGGTTTCAATCATTCATCTCCACCTTTTAAAATATTATTTGTAAACATTTTCTTAGTGTCTGACCACTTTCCTTACACATGTAATTCCATTTACCTTGCATCTGGAGCAATTATATTAGTCTTTTATAGTATTTTCTGTAATTTAGTAATTCTGTAGCTTGCTGATATGTCATCTCTAGCATCCTTTTTGCTCTGCATCAATTCTTCTTAATGGATGCAATAAAAGTTTATATTTGAAAATATTACTTTGAGGAAAGGTTATTTAAAACATATTCTCTATAGATTAAAAAAAAAGGAAAAGCCTCTGCAGTCTGCATATCTTCTTTGAAGGAAAAAAATTAGACATCACTTAGCCCATATTCAATAGCTTTGTGGAATTCAAGAGATTTTGAGATTGTAAAAGGAAAAAAGAAAAATAGTCTGCTTTGTGCTAAGATGGGCATAAACTAACAGCTCCTCTTAGCCTTGCGCTGAAGTGATCTATTCTAGAAACTGAGGCCAGATCTTCATGGCTGGGGACAGCAGAATGGCAGGAAAGCATTTGAGAGAAGAGGAAAGAAGTATATTGAAATGTCTTTGCTGACTACTTTGAGTCTTTCGCATAATGACAGGAATGTAATTGCAAAAATATCCCTCCTTGTGTAATTGGAGTCTGAAAGCTTCAATTACTATTTTACCCCTCACTTTTCATCTGATTTCAGTGTTGCCACAGGCAGTCACTCATTTTGAGGAACTGGTAGGGATGGCTGAAGCACTGCTGAAAGGGGGAGTGACGTCATCTACATCCAGTCTGCATCCCCATGCTGTTTGGAAGGCAGCTCACAATCCATTAGCAGATTCCTATGCAGCTATGCATAGTAACTCCAGCTCACCAATAACTTTGAATGTGGAAGATGAAGAGCAACAGACTGAAAAACAGGTCAGTTAAAAGGCAATTTCAGGCATAAAACTTTATACAGTATAAAGTTTACTACTACAGCATAATATAAAAAATAAGCATCAGTAAAATGATTTGTCATGATTGCATTGATAACATGACTAATGAGCTCCTTTGGTGCAGAATACACTTTCCATGGGAAGCATTAGCTTTCGTTTAGTGTCCTGTACACTCGCAAATTCACTTTAATTTCAGTGACCTTGTGAATCTGTGGCTAAGGGTTGAATGTGGATGCATGAAGAAAATAGCAAGATCCAGGGATTACTTCCAGCCTAATTGTTTGGATGCCAAGGGGGAATGATAGTATTTCAAAGATAATCTGAGAATATCAGCAGTCCGTTCAAACTGTTAATTTGTAATTGGAGGCTGGTATGTTTCTGTTTCTGTTCCAGACACTGGCCAGCAGTTAAGTAGCAATACATGTATACAGAGATACTGAATAAAGAAGTTCCCTTATTCTTTGCAATTATAACAGAATATGATTGAGAAATCTAAGTCACAGAGGCTGTACATGATAGAAATGAAGGCACAACCAAAAGGATGATTCTAGGGTCTGCATTCACAGTTTACATAAACATTATTATGCACTGGGTCATGCTGATCAGTCTTGTGTGTTGTAATGGAGTGCTAAAATCCAAAGAAGTCTGTTAAAAATTATCAAGGTATGTTTTGACTATATATTTCAAAACACAAAATTTGACCTAACATCTTCAAAGAAATAAAAAGACCTAATTTTTTATGCAACATGCCTTACTTTGTAGAGGTAGCTCAAAATTGCCTGTTAGGAGAGTTCAAATTCTTAGGCTGTAGCACTGCTGCGTGCAGAAGCCACTCTCAAAGCCCAGAACCAGATGTCACAGTTCTTAGGGCAGGTCTGCTCGGAGGCAGGAATATTTGCTTGGGCATAGTGCCATGCTACCAAGGCAGTATAGAAACCATGTCAGAACTGGACCATGGCCAGCCTGCATGGAACGCAAACAGAAGGATTTTGCTGTGTCTGAACATGTCCTGTCTCCGCCAGTGAGTAATAAGCATCGCCTGGTGAAGGGTTTGCTAGGATGCACAGGGTCCATAGTCTGCCCCACACTTCCTTCTGGAAAACGATCAAGCTGTGTGTACGGTCCCAAATGCTGAGCAGTATGCAAGCGTGGTGTTATCTCAAACGCATCATTTGCAGAGGTTACTTTTGAAATTGTGATTTAAAAACAGAAAATGAAAAAGATATTTCAGTGGTAATACTATATAATATTTCTAGAAAACTGCAATAGTTATGCCTGTGACCAATTTTGTTTTCCAGTTCAAGATCGAAAAGTGGCAGATTGCACTTTGTAACAAGAGCAAACCTCAAAAATTTATAAATGACTTGATGCAAGCACTTTATACACATGAATACATGGCTACACACAGCCTGACAGGTGCAAAGTCCTCCTCTTCAAAGGATAAAGCGGCAAAACCAGCTATGAATCAGAATGAAGTTCAGGAAATCATAGGTGATGACTTGTTAACGTTACGGTGGCTCTGACTTGACAGGGGGCTTTCTCCAAGGGAGGGGCTGTCATGCTTAACAGCTGGTCAACTCAGGTGATGAGCTGCTCCCTATTTCCTTCTTCAGCTACGTACTTTTTAAAACCATGTTTAAATGTTAAAAATATTGCCAGTGAAATGCTAAGTAGTGGTATTTCTATTGTGTGAATTCTGTGGATTTTATTCAGGTGACTGCTCAGGCACAGTGACATTGTAAATTTTTTTAGCCCTTGCAAGGTGAAGCTGCAACAGTCAAACGTGGAGCATGATGATAACAGACAAGGGAAGGCAAAAAGAGGACACACTTGGATCAGATTTTAAATTATGTTTGCTGTGTTCTGAAGTTTAGTGAATGTTATGAATTCTGACATTTTAAATAGCACTAGAGGCAAAATGAGACTGTATAGAAGACAGAAATAGTAATCAGAGAAGCAAACAAAATTTGATTTATGCTGAGGTTTATGTTAGAAAATATTTGGTGCATAGGACAGAAAATAATTTCAGATGGAAGTATCAGGTTTAAAGAAAACAGTATTTTGTGAGCATATGAAGCCAAATTTTTATTGGATTCACACGTATAACTAAATACTAGAACAATATACCCTTAATTACTGTGCTATAATTCCTCCCCCATTGCCATTCCCTTGGATTTCTTCTCTTGGTTCCCATCTCAGGTTAGGTCCAGTTCCTGTACCTTAGTACAGTTTTGTTGAACACCAGTTTCAAAAGTTATCAGTTGCAAAAACTTTTTTCCTTAAGAACATTGTTAGAGAAAAAGGCCCAAAGTCAAGAGAGATAAAAGGAAAGAGTGTATAGGATGGAAAAAATACATTTACAGGCAGTAAGATGAGACAGTTTTGGAACAGCATATGAGAAAAATGAAAAAGATTTAATGGGATGAGAAAAATAGTTGGACTCAATCTTAATGGTTTTTTTCAGCCTAAATGATTTTATGATTCTAAGTCCTACTAGGGTCTAGGCAAAACTGAAAAGGGAAGCAGAGAAGGTAATCAGGACATGTAATACAACATGTTGTGGAGAATTCAGTGACAAAGCCTATAGAGAAATCAAAGAACCTTGTTAAGGTAGAAGAGAATGTTCTCGAATTTAAACAGAAAAGTGTCAACATTATACAAGAGAAAAAGAAAAATTGGAAGGAAGTTCCAATTTGGGAGTTCTAGGACTGTAGAAAATGAGTTAGTAGATCAGATTATTTAAAGAAGATGGAAATTGTAGGACTTCAAAATGAAATGAAAGGGCAGGGAAATCAAGGGGAGGGAAGATTATGGAAAGGAAGGCAGCAGGAATCACATTCCTCATGTTGAGTCCTGTTGCTATTGCATTCAAAAAATGTAGCCAGGCAAAACAGAAGGGAAATTTTTAGAAAAAGTGACATCACCTGCAAATGAAAATTAATGAGGAAATAAAAAAGTAAGATTCAGAGGCCTAAGGACTGATAAGGATAGGAAAAGGACTCTGATCAAGAACAGAACATAAGGACAGAGGATTAGGAAGTACAATACACTCACTACAGAAGCCCTTGTGGCCCCAGAGTTCTTTTTGAGTCTGCCAAGAGCAGGCACAGCAATATGGAAGGCAGAAAGAAAAACAGGAGCTGGCATGTGCAAAATCTATGAAGGAGTTTGTAAAGACAGTGAAGCAACTAGAGTAGAAGCTGAAGTACCTGGAACTTTAAAAGATGCAAGAAATATATTTTAGATCACACATCTCTTGTTTCCCTGGTTTGGAGGCTCCATATATGTATCATCTCTTTATTTTGCAGGAATCACAAAACAGTTGTTTCCAAACACAGATGATGCTTTAATTAGGCGAATGATGGGACAAAAACTGAACAATTGCACCAAGAAGCCAATTTTAAGCAAAGATCTTAACTCAGGTGCTTTTCAGAAACATAGCTATTGGTAAGTCAAATTAAAAAATGCCTGCAGTGTGTAATTGTCTATATTACTTCATAGTAATAAAATCTAAAAGCAGTCTTAAAATTCAGATGACAATACATATTTACCTACTTGGTCTTTACACTACCAAGTCAGTAAATATTTCCCTAAACTTGTACAAAAAGTACATAATACAGAAGCAGTCCAGCTTAACATTACTGCACAAAAATAGTCATTGGTTCCAGACAAAGCAGCACAAGGCTATTAAATGATATGAAGAGAAAACAGAAGTAAACACATGGAGTTGCTTTGCTCAATATGTCTATTTCAGATTTGGCATTATTTACGTTTCTTATTATTCTCTGGCTCACCAGAGACCAGTCAATTCCATTTTCATGTCACCCCAATTAAACCACAAGTGAATATAAGGAAAATCATACCTCTTTGGTATGTATTTATAACAGTACTATAGGAGAGCTAAGCTGGCAATCCTTTACTGCCAAAAGAGTCTAAATTATGGAGCCAGAGGAATTATTAAATAACATCTTACCTATTATGGGCATTTTTGCCTTGTGAATGAAACTAATATAAAATTACCAAAGTCATGCCTACAGCTGGTGAAGTCAGCTATTTGCACAGTACTATTTCCACAGATACCAAATGTACATATCACAGAATGGTGGAACTGGAAGGGACCTCTGTAGGTTGGCTGGTCCAGCTCCTGCTGCTCCAAGCAGGGTCCCCCAGAGCAGGTTGCTCAGAGCCATGTACAGTTTGGTTGAGTATCTGCAGATGTGGAGACTCTACCACCTCTCTGGGCACCCTGTGCCACTGCTCTGCCACCCTCAGGTGCTTCCTGATGTTCAGACAGGACCTCCTGTGTCTCCATTTCTGCCCATTGCCTCTGGTTCTGCCACCGGGCCCCACTGACAAGAGCCTCCATCTTCTTTACACTCTCCCATCAGACATAAGTGCATATAGATAAGATCAGCTTGAGCCTTCTTGAGGCTAAACAGGCCCAGCTGCCTGCGCCTCTCCTCAAGAACACGGTAAGAAATGAGCAAGGAACAGGACAAGAGATTAAAATAGGGTGACAGGGAAAAGAGATTTGTCCTTACTTAGACTTTCTATACTGAAATAACATTTTTCTTCTTCCTGGTTCACTTATCTCCTGCATGTTTTTAAAATCCGTATTTGTGACTGTAAGACACTTCATAAAGAAAAAACAAACCAAAACCCAACAAAACAAAAAAAAACCCCAACAATAACAGCAAATAAGAGCACCCCAAGATACCTGACTATATTATGACACAAATGTTTGAAAAGTAGTAGTGCTTTGCTTCTAAAATTCCTTTCTAAGCCACCATGGACCACTAGTGGTCTGTGTACTCCATGGACCACTAGTGGTCTGTGAATTATTGCTTGAGAAATACAGAATATCTGTTAGAAAAATCCACATACACAGGTTTTTCCATCTGAAAACAATAAACAAATGCACTAGCCTGGCAAAAATAAAGTTTACTATGTTAATGCTTTTGTTCTAGAGATGAGAAGACTTCGTAAATCAAAGGTCTTGTGTATTTGTAACATACAGTATGCAATGATTCACTGCAGTATTTTTCCTTGTCCTTAACATAGGCAGGAAAAATAACAGCACAAAACAACAGATTTTGTCTTCTTTGAAAATATTAAAATCTTAAATACTTTAAATCTTTGTCTTCATCAGATGGATCCATAAATTTGCTAATTCCTGAGTCTTCTAATGTACACAGTATTCCTGAAGCTTTGACAGGAAGACCTTGACTATACTAAAACAATTCTGGGTTGTTATTTAATACTGCCTATAAGTATTCCAATTTAAACTTGATATTTTAAAAATGCCGTTATGTCTGTTATTGATCAGTGCTTATGTAAAATCCAGTCCAATATCCATTGTAACCAATTCAGATATTGCCTAAATAGTGTCTTTTGAACTGATGCATTTATAGGGGATTTTTTTTACATCTGTTAAGCATTTCCTCACTGTCAAAGCAGTTAAGCACCATGTAGGTAATCAAGATAACTTGGTGATTCTTTTCACTCAGATGACACACATTCTCTGTAAGAAAAGTAAGACAATTTAAAAGTGCTCAGTGTTACTCTTTCAGTCCACCTCCCAGCAGCAAAGTACAAAGAGGGGTAGAGAAAATTCTGTTGTGCAGTACCTTTAGTAACCACTTAATCACACAAGTTACTAACTAAAAATTGGCAATACTGCAGCTTTTACTTCCTCCCTTGCTGCTATTTCTTCCTTACCCACCTCTTCCACCTTTCCCCAGAGTACAATTATGATTGAAGAAAAGAACTTTGGAGTCAAATCCAATGAGACAGATAATTTCCATCTTTGATCCATGAAGCTGAGTTGAAACAAGGAAAAGAGGAATGTGACAATAAAGAAAACTATTTAACTAGCTAATAAATAAACTCTGCAGATCGGAAACTAAGAGCAGTACTAATTGCACATTTAATGTTAATATCTCAAACTTAGTTATAAATTGTCTCAACAGTGCTTCAACAGCTGCTCCTCAGGGCATTATCTCTTCGGCTATTCCTCCTTGTACACAAGACCAGCAGGATGATGATTCACCAGCTGCTAATGCACAACTTCAGCAAAGTGACAGCTGCCTGACTCCTCCACCTACCACCCCAGAAGGTCAGCAGGAGTGTCCCAAAGCCACTTCTTCTAAGGTGGAGTCTCAACTCGCCAGCAGCTCACCAGCACCCTCTCGCAACCAGGGTTATGGACAGGATCTCAGGAATTCAGACAAGGAATAACTGAAGGTGTTCCACTCCAGCTCACATGCTCAATGGAGATTAAGAAGTAGTATAAAATAAAAAAAGAAATAATATCTAAATTGTACTAGATACATGGTAGTGTCCAACAGTGGACAGCGATAGAAGCCTGAGAACTTTTTTCTCAAACAAATGAAAATCCCATAGTCTAGAAAAAAAATGAAGGCATATTAATATCTTTGGATTTAAGATATTATAAGATATATGCATGTTATGCAGTAATTTAAAAAAAAAACTTGTACTGAAGAATACAAGCAGAGTTCCCCTTAGTTAGAAAAAAACCATTATTTAAAGTACTACCAAAAGAATATATATGAGGAACCATTATTCCACTTGCTTTCACCTTGCCAGCTGAGGGAAAAGTGCTTAGCCAATCAAAGAAAGCTATTGTATATTAATGCAAAAAAAGATACAGTGATATGGAGAGACAATAGAAAGATTTCCTAGTTAAATGAAGACTGTGACCAGCACAGGAGTAGAAAGCACAGGGCCACATGAACAGAGAAGAATAAATAAAATAGATGTTTAAGGATGCTACTAACTTGGAAAGCAAAAAAACATTCTTAGAGCAATGAAACTAGAACTTTCAAGATATGCACAGGAAAGAAGCAGCTAATTTTTAACCTCTCAGACTAGAAAAGGCAATGGAAGAAGCCGTGTTTCCTTGTAGCTCAGGGAACAGTCCTCCAGAAGAGCCTGTTTAGTTATGGAAACCATTCTCTTACAGGGATTCTGCTGCTGGTACTCTGCTGGTTCGGTAGCTCGTACTCTCTCTTCTTCCCTGACCATCAAGTCCATAGGATAAGGGTACCTGGTCCCTCCAGCTGGGAAATACAGGACATCTCATGAGAATCAAGTAGTAAATGGCAGAGCTGCCAGCTTCCACTCCCTGTGTTTTGATTTTGTTATGCTACCCCTTGCTTAGATAAAGGGTGGACAGGCCGAATATTCCTCGCGGGACTAGGACCAGAAAAATCGCAGTATGTGGGTAGTTCCCCTTGACATCTGACACCACTTCTTCCAGGAAGCAGCTGGCAGTCACACAAACCCTATAACAGCCTAAGGAGGAGCAGGGAAATGTACAGGTTCCCCAGGGCAGTGGTGACACCATCAAGCCTGGCAGAGTACAAGAAATGTTTGGACATTGCTCTCGGGCACATGGTGACTCTTGGGGTGTCCTGCACAGGGCCAGGAGTTGGACTCAATGATCCCGATGGGTGCCTTCCAACTCAGCATATTGTCTGGTTCTATGATTTTTTTGTTTCTGACTGATTTCAGGTTTACAGTGTGCTGACATGGGAAGGAGAGAATGCTTGGGACTATAGCATTCCTGTTTGAGTGTACTTCTCCCAGAACTGAGAGTACTGTTAGCTGAATCTATTTCAAACACGGCAAACAAGCAACTAACAAATCAGATTGGAAAAATGAAACGACATTAAGTTGAAGAAATCCAGCTTGATTTAAGGAGGATTTCAGGACATCTGAGTTACAGAAATAAAATAGAAATAATATTAGGGTGAACACTGAAAAAAAAAATCTGAAGAAAAGGTTATCAGCGAAATACCCCTGAAAGGAAGTGCTGCAAATGTAACTGTTCTAGACAAGGCACTAATTGAGTGCACTGTGGAGAAGACTTTTGTGTGGGCTGGGGTGAAAATTTAAATTATATGCTATCCTTTATCATCTCTCACCTAACAATTCCTTGTAGATAGGATCAGGATGAAAGCAGGTATGAAATATGTTAGTTCTATCTCATACTATTAAGTACCATCTATAAAATGTAACAGAAGGATGTTTGCTATTATGTAAATTTTGTACATGTAATTGTATGTACAGCATATATAATAATGTATATAATTAATCATATTTTTGAAGTGAATTTCTATCAAATAAAATAAAACATTACTATGTCTTAGTGCTGTTTTACTGTCCTCACTGTCTTCTGGGCCTTTTCTTACATCAGCCTCTGTCATACACTCTAACATACAAGGTTGGAGTTTTTCTCTCACTCGTTTTTGGGGTTTTTTGTTTTTTTTTTTAATAACTGTTCTGAAGCCAGCTTCTGCGAAGTTCGTCATTTGACCCGGGGAAGGAGTTGGCCCACCTTACAAGGGCACTCTAACCGTAAAGCTGTCCCGGCTGATGTTGCACAGCTGCAGCTGTTCTGCCCTTCAGTTCGGGAGCTGTGGAGGCCCTTGGGCCGGTAGATGGAGCCGAACGTGAGCAGCTGCTCTCCCTGCGGCCGGTGCAGCACCGTAGATCCCGCTGCACTTCGTGCTTTTCTATTCTGCTGGCTTGGTAAGTTGTCAAAGGAAAACCAGCGGGGCTGGCAGCTCACCACAAAAATGTAGGAGGAGTTCCATGGTAGGGTGGAGGGCCTGCTTCCAGGCATGGGCCAGGGGGATAGGTGGGTATTCTGGACAAAAGGAACAACAAAAAGGAGATATTTTAATGTTTCAACAAAGCATAAAAAATGAGCGAGCTGCAAAATAAAACATTCCTTCCTCTTACTAAAGTATAGGAACAATGTTATCCCACTGGATGAAAGGAGATAAATAGCTGTTACACAGCTATACCGGTAACAAAAGGGCAATATCTCTTGCAGTATAACCAGAAAGGAACAAAATACAACTGGTTTTTTCAAAATTACCCTGACAAACTCTGAGAACACAAAACTGGAGACTAGATAATCACAGATTAGAAACTTCAGAAGTAAAAGAAAGGGAGATCAGAACAGCATAATGCTGCTGCTCCCAAAATTTGCATTAAAATAAAAATTAATTGGTGATATGTAAATGTGTGGTGTTCCAAAGTGTAAGATTCTTCTGATATGAGCGACAGAGGACACGTTATTTGCAGTCCTCAGAATGGCAGAAGACTGATAGCCGCTGCAGCAGAAACTAACAGCTGTAGTGGCATTAGACTGTATGGCATTTAGTAACTGGAGATTTACTACTGAAAAGGTAAGCAATAGTAAAACCAACAATTTGAACTATTTATTTCTATTACTGCATATTAGATTGAATTTGAAGGTTACCATGGAAAAAAATTGGTAACTGTTTATCATTAAGTGCTTAGAAGAGCACTTGTTTTCTAAGGTGGGAAGAATATTGAGATATGTGAAGAATAGGTTAAAAATCTTACTCAAAAAGTATGCTGTTGAATAAATCAGGGGGTTTAATGCATGTCGAGTTCATGTCCCCTGTTATTAGGGTATATAGATACGAGTAAAAGAACCCAAACGACCAGGTATCTAAATTTTCTAGATCAAGAGTAAGTGGCAGTATGCCATGTTGATACAAGAGGGAAATCAATGGTTATAAAGGCAATCAGTGTTTCACTTAAGGAAACAAGGAGAGAAGCAAGAATGTTGAAATATGTTTGAATTAGAATCATAGAGTTGTTCAAGTTGGAAGGGACCTTAAAGATCATCTAGTTCCAACGCCCCTGTCATGAGCAGCGACATCTTCCACTATACCAGGCTGCTCAAAGCCTGATCCAACCTGGCTTTGAACACGTCCAGGGATAGGACATCCACAGCTTCTCTGGGCAACCTGTTCCAGTGCCTTACCACCCTCACAGTAAGGAATTTCTTCCTAATATCATTTAACCTAAACCTACTCTATAATTAAGGGCACATAGTGAGTATGTGGAATTAGTTGCTAGAGAGCTTTACTGAGCTTATGAAGATCATCTGCTCTAAAACAGCTTCCACATCCTATATGATATCTAGTCTTCATTTGAGCTTTGGACTTGGAGATCTCTTGAAGATCTCATAAAAAACCCCTGCTTCTCCTTACCTCACCTCCCCTACCCTCTCTTTTATGCATACAAGTTCTGCATAAGAACACTCCTAAGCTGACCCAAAGTCTGAAAACTGTTCTGTCACAGGAATTAGATGAAATACACAAATTTTGGAATTCTGAGTTTTGTTAGCATATTGGAAACTATTGCACGGCAATTCCCTTACTATTTTTTTTCCCTTAACTGTACTGTTTGCATAGAAGGAGGAATTTTGGACTGGTCATTGCAAGAATAAGTATTTATATGAATGACTACTGAAAAATTCGTATTTAAATAAGCATCACTTGCATAGTGTCTCAGAGTTTGGAAAAATAATGCCACCTTGCTGCCCTAGTAACTTTTTACTACAGCTCCTCATATTACCTATTCTCAAGAATCAAAAGTTATCAAGTGCAAAGGCAAACCACAAACAGAATGACTGCTATCAGTGTCCTGTTAGTAAATTCAAGTTACAAATATAAAATATTAAAGTTTAGGCAGCAACAATGACTTTCCAAGTGGCAGGCATGTTTCCATTATTTTAATAACGGAAAAAAACTAGACAAATCAGTATTGTTTACACACTCCAACAAGTGTGATTAAGTTGTACAACTGTTAATGAGTATGTAACTGGTAGATACAACTAGCAGCTCAGTATGTGTATCTTCTATCATAAAGCTGTTTTTACACTCATATGGAAAGAGGTTTAAAACTAACAGTAGTAACTCTGTGTTTTCAAGAAAAATAAGTGCACTAATTAATCCTTACAGTATATGTTATTGCTGATAATTGTTTATTCTCTTGCATAACACCAAAATTTAACATGCAACCTTGAACTCTTTCTTTCCTGTGTTTACAGGATTTGATAAGCACACACCAGTGAAGTGCTCTGTGGGGGTGCAAGTGTTGGAAATGGAATAGAAATCCCTCAGGACCTCATGCATACAGGCTTAGAAGCAGAGAGGAATGCAGAGGCTGATTTGAAACCTTCAGAGAAACTGAGATACATAAAGCCACACCAGTATGAAGTAAGAATGTAGATTTAGTTTTAAGCAGATAGAAATATGCCTTAAAGTACCTTAAGCAAATAAGAAACTGTATTAGTTAGTGGAAA
Organism: Picathartes gymnocephalus; assembly: GCA_013390045.1. Lineage (NCBI taxonomy): Eukaryota > Metazoa > Chordata > Aves > Passeriformes > Picathartidae > Picathartes > Picathartes gymnocephalus. The sequence continues at coordinate 143,044 of WEKY01040929.1, forward strand.
ACCCCTAAAGTCCAGTTTAAAGTTCAGTAGCATAACCCTTTACAAAATTAACTAAATTCTAGACATAACATAAACATAGTATATGTTATTAGATAGATAGGCTATGAGTAGACTCTGTATAAGAGCTGTGTTAGACCAGGATAGGTGCAAAAGGATTGTAATAGAATCGTGTTTGTAGCTAATTGGATGATTTATGAATATAATGCATTGTATCAGAGCTAGCAGGCATCTTCTGCTGCAGCTTTTGCTTCAGCTTCTGCATTAGCTTTGCTTTGCTGCTGCTTCTGCTCCTGCTTCAACTTCTGCCAGGGATACAGAGACTTTATACAAGAAAGCTTTGAGCATAATAACACAGACCGTAACACCTTAAACTTTTCACCCTCACGAGACTGACTGCGCTATGCAATAAAAAACTTCTACAACAGAGACTCCTCATTGTCTCTTGGATGACCCAATACAACCTCGATCTGCAAGCAGCTCTTTTATACTGACACGCAACTCACAGGTGACATTTACACTGTTCAGCTTACTCAAAGCCAATGCACTGAGTAAAGATGATTCATACTGACTTTTACTTTGGGTGGCAAGAAGAAACTATATGAAGAAGCAGGAGAGCAGTAGCAGATTAATAGCAAGTATCATGGGCATGGGGGTCCGAGTGATGGTTTCTCAATCCTGGCAGTGAGGGGCACTGATAGGACAAGTCCAGGACTTGTTGGCCGAACCTGTGTTAGCAACAAGGATTTGAGTTGTATGACCATGGGACCCTGCTTGCAAATCACATTCTGCTTGACAGAGATGAGATCCACCTCATTAAGCGGGGCAAAGCTATTTTTACGTGTAGGATCACTGCAGAAGCAAGTATTTAAACTAAGAATTAAGGGAGAGAGTAACCAGCAGTCTTGTGAGGGATTGATGGGCACAGGAAAAAAGCAAAGGGCATGGGGTTATGTGGCAGGAACAGAACACAAAATCAAGAGGATAGGGCTTAGGAGAAGTCAGTCTTTGCATGTAAGCAAAGAAATGTCTACAAGACACCATAATGGCAAAATCTCCCAATCCATTTCTAGATAGGAGCAGCCTCGTGTTCACAAGCCCTGGTCCTAATGTGGGCATTCAACCATACAGATATTTGCTGGAGGGATAATACAGCAGGACATAAGCAATCCAGGAGGTTTCTAGAGTGCAGTGGTACTTGAACTTCTTTCAAGTCATAAAGAAGTCAACAAGGACCAATAACAAGCAATGCTTTGTTGGACCTATACCCATGAAGGGATTGTTGGGAATGTAAAGCTCAAGACAACCTTGGCCACAGTGAGCATGAGATGGTGGAGCTCCGGATCCTGAGGGGAGAGTGATGTACAAAAAGCAGGCTCACAACCCTGGAGAGTGAATTTTGGCCTCTTCAAAGATCTGCCTGGAAGAGCCCCGTGGGATATAACCCTGGAGGCAAGAGGGGCTCAAGAAAGCTGGTTAATATTTAAGTTCCTCCAAGCTCAAGAACAGCTCATCCCAGTGAATAGGAAGTTAGGCAAAAATGCCTCAAGATCTGTGCAGATGAACAAGGAATTCCTGGTCAAACTCAAACACAAACAGGAAGCATAGAAAGGGTGGAAGCAAGGATGGCTAACCTGAGAGAAATACAGAAACATTATTCAAGCATACAGCAATGAAGTTAGGAAAGCTAAATCTTGACTGGAATTCGATCTAGCTAGGGATGTCAAAGACAACAAGAATGGCTTCTGTAAGTACATATGTAACAAAAGAAAGACTAAGGAAAATGTGGACTCATTGCTAAATGAGATAGATGACCTAGTGACACAGTACATGCCTCAGTCTTCACTAGCAAGACCAGCTTTCAGGAATTCAGGTTCCAAAAATCAGGGGGGAATGCTGGAGCAAGGAAGATGTACCCTTGGTAGGAGAGGATCAAGCCAGGGAATACATTAGCAAACTGGGCATATGTATGCTAAGTCCTGACAGGGTGCACCAACAGGTACTGAGGGTGAGATCACTCTCTGTTATCGTTCATGGACCATGGTGTCTGGGACTCGTGCCTGAGGCTGGAGGAAAGCAAATGCCACTTCCATCATCAAGAAGGGCAGGAAGGAGGAAGGCAGGAAGAACCACAGGCCAGTCAGCCTCATCCTGATCCCTGGGAAAGTAATGAAGCAGCCAATCCCAGTAACCATTTCCAGGCCTTCCAGTGACAAGAGAATCATTGAGTTGTCAGTATGGCTTTACCAAGGGGAAATCAGGCTTGACCAGCTTGACAAACTTCTATGATAAACTGATTGCCCTGGTAGATGAGTGGAGCAACAACCACTGTGTATCTGGTATCTGGACTTCACCAGTGCCCTTGGCAAGGCCTCCCGTAAGATCTTCACGAAGGATCTTTGCAGATGCCTGGGTCGGATAAAGCAGTGTGAAGTGGCTGAATACCGGCCAGCTGAGCACGCACTTGGCGGCGGAGGCGGCAGCGGGACCGGCGCGGCCCACCCCAGCCCGGCCCGGAGAGGCGATTTTGCCGCCTTCCCTCCCCTCGGCTGCCAGCCCAATAGCTGCCCTTCCTCCTCCTTCTCGCCCTCCTCCTCCCCCCCGGAAGCGGCGTGCGGCTTTTCCCCCTCCGAGCAGGAACTCGATGCAGCCCAACTGACGGCGGACGGGGGGAGGCCGGAAGAGGGAGAGAGCCCAGAAGAGAAGGAAAGAGCCCGGAGCGCCGGCCGGGGGGGCCGCGCCATGGTGCTGCCGCGGTAGCGCCGGCACC
>WEKY01040929.1:149088-177888 GCA_013390045.1 Picathartes gymnocephalus
TTTTTTTTTTTTTTTTTTTTCTTCTTGACAGCTGGATGTGGCTTTGGTGTATGTTGTTTCTTTGATTGTTTTTTCTTTGTAGTTTTGGGTTGGTTTTTTTGTACTTCATTCACTTGTTCTAGGGTGTTGGAATTCATACTCTAGGACTATGCTTTTGCTCCATCAAATAAGGACTTTTTGTCAATCTGCTGCTGCCAGAGATGTTTAGCTTTTGTGGTCCAATTCACCCTCATGCAAGAAACTTAAAACTATTCTTCCATAGTTTTCTACCTTTTAATTCTTCATTACAACATATTTTGTCTTTTTAAATCATTACATTTAAGTTTTGCATACCACCAGAGAAATATGATTTAATCTACAGTACTAGCTTTTACTCCTCTCCTCTGTTCTTAAGATAGGATGGTCTTGCCCCCATTTTGTTTACTTGGGAAGGATGAGGCAAGAGTGAAGAAATTCAGAATTGTAATGCCCTGTGAACAAATAGATAGATAATTCAAGGTGCCACAGTTGGCACCAAAAGCATTGTGCTTAAAGGAGAGTTAGTTCATGTACCAAATCAAGTGATTCACTAAAACATGGTCATTACCATTTCAAGATTTTGCTTCCTTTCCCTCTGAGATGTTAAATATTAGATATGCAGAATGAAGTATTTGTCTCTCTGGCTTTCAGTTGTATCACAGCAGGAACTGAAAAAAATGGTAGTGGTGTTAGGAAGCAACTCTCTTATTTCTGCATCCATCCCAAGTCAGCCAGGGATTTGAATTTTTGTATTTGCTAGGTTACAAAAACCAAAACTTGTTAAGTGCATATTGATCAGTTCTCAGCAGTCTAAAAAGTTGGAAGTCTGCTGGGACAAAGATTTAGAACACGAATAGTTCAGCCTGTGTCAATTTTTAAAAATTTATCTTAATGTAAATTTGTTCTATGATAATAAGTATGTTTACATGTATATACACAGTTATGCTCACATAATTATTTGTTAAAGATAAGTTTGTGGTCACATACATGAAAGCTAAATCCATGTTTTCTGTATGCTAGTTTGTGTATAATTATGCAGAAGTTTAATTGTGCTGTTTAAGTAAACTGGATATTAGGTCTGAATGCACGTAAAGCTAAAAACAACAAACAAAACACCTTGCGTGGTGTGTCAGTGGATGAGGTGTCTGTTAGCTAGGCCTGATCACCCAAAGATGGAGTGAAATGAGGAAGGTCAGGAAAGGGAAACCACAGTTTAGGGCTTTTGAAGAAAACTTTGGGAAGTAATAAAAATGAGCTTCACAGAACTCCTTGAGAAGAAACTTTCCTTGGAGATGAATATGAGGCTTCATCTTTACCAGTCACCAGTTAAACAAATTTGATTGTATTTAAACTGGGTATTTTGCATAGCAAAACAGTTTGGTTGGCTTAATGCTGGTGCTTCCAGGCAAAGCTGTGAATAACAGCAGAGATGCCACAGCTGCCTGGATAATTAAAAACCTAGAAATCTTCTACTCACAGAAGTAGCTGTTATTTTTGTTTGTTGCTCAGTGGCATGGCTGTTGGTTTGTGAGATGAATGGCTTTTGAAGATTGTTTAGAGAAGTAATTGAGAAGTGGATCATGCTGGGGGATTTGGCGGGTTTTTTTGGTTGCTTGTTTCTTTGTTTTGTTTTTGGTTGGTTGTTTTTTGGGGGGTTTGTTTTTTTTGGTTTGTTTGTTTTTTTGTTTCTTTGAATGTGAAAGATCTGCTGCTAAGATGTGAAGAGTGAGCATATCTTAGTGCTAGTACATCTGAATACTTTGTCTTTCTGGGTGCCAAGTACGTCAGTATAGTCAGCTAGAGAGGCCCCAGCTTTCAGCTGTTCATGGAGAGCTTGTCCATGTTGTTTTTTTGAAATCGCAGACTCTTGTGTGCCAAGATTTACTCCCCCACTCATCCGGTGGGGAGTTACAACAGGTAGGATGAACCCCTTTGACCCTCAGCTTCTTAACCCTCCTATAGTGATGGAATCCACAGGGTTGGCACCATCTTTGCATTACTATTTAGTTGAACTATCTGAAAAATAAAGTAATTTAAACTCTCATAACTTTCGGTTTGGGGCTTGTGTGGAGGTAAACAGTACACAAACATTGAGTAGAAAAAGGCACAGATTTTGGAAGGAAAAAGAACATTTCATGTATGCAGAAAACATTTAAACAAGTGTAATATTACTTGTGTTAAATTTATGGTTTTGATCACTTGAACTTCTAGGCTCGAAAGCAAGTTACTCTGCATTTCAGCTGTCAGTTTTGTAAGTTGATTAGTTGATGAACCCTCGGCCTAAGTAAACACAAATAAGAAAAATGTCTGGCCTTGGAGAAGGTACAGTTGTTGGGATCAGAGCTGAAATTTCAAAACACATTATTGAACTGATTAGACAGTCAGGTGGTCTGAGTGTGTCTTTGAACTCTTATTTGCTAACACCTGTTTAATAAAAGTTCAGTTTCTTAAAAGTATTGCAGAGGCTGTCAGTTTCTACAGAAGCAAATCTACAGAGGATTTTTAAAAAATATTTCATTTAGAAAACCATGTTATCTTTATTTATTTACTCATAAAAAGTTACTCTCTAGGGGTAATTGGAGCCTGGCAGCTTGATTCTTAGAAGCTTTTGTCATCTGTCCAAGATTTCATCCCTCTTTTCCCCAGTGAGACAGAGGACTGTTTATTCCTGGCCAGCTGAACAGCTTTACTGCCTTGAAAGGTGGAAGAATGTAAAGAATGAGATGCGTTAAGAGCAGCAGAGAGGATTCCATGCTGCTTTTCTCTCTGCTACTCATCATGAGGCAGTAGGTCTTCCCAGCTTGCCCTACATAGTTGATTGTTAATATCTTGAAGAAACTGCTAATATATGGCAGATATGGTACATCTTATCTCTGAGGAAGACAGTTTAATGCTTTCGTGTGTGCATTTTTAAAACTTTTTTCCAGGAAGGACCTTTAAGGCCTGTCCTTGAATGCATTGATCTTGTCAGCAGTGAGGATGAAGAACCTAACAGCAGTTCTTATTTTCATGTGAGTATGTTGTAATGGACATCTTGGTTGAATAAAATAATTGGTCTTCTGTATTTTTTCCTATCAGTTACTCTTCACAAAAGCCTTGTTAGATGTATTTTTAACAAGTACTGAATAACCACTATTGAAGTACTTTGATTTTTCTACCTGCTGTTGAGTGAAAAGCAAGAATACCAACACTTCACTTTTTCCAGAGCCATTTTTTCGTGCCTTGAAATGGACTTGGTATTTTTATTTGTCTTTCAGTCATCTTAATAAGTGTGTGGAAATAAAATGTCACTTTACATGCAGCCTCGGAATTTGGGGTGTCCAGTTTCTAGCCAGGAAACATATCTGCTCTACTACCAGGCCTTTTCTTTCTAAAATAACTTTTTAGGAACAATTTATGGGTTGAATGACCTTATTCAGTGACAGTCCGGTTTTAGCTCAGCCTAATCCTTCATAATCTGTTCTAAGAATGTACGAGTCAGAAGCAGGCTCATTAGTTTATCTGTCCCACAAACTTATTCTGTCTGCTCTGTGAGGCCTTTGAAGGGAACATTGATATACCCTACTAGAGTTGGTTTTGGCAGCAGTGACTATCTTTTGACTTTTGTTTTCCTGTGTTGCAGCAGAGGATGTTTGTAATAAACCTGATTCTTAAGGAAAGGTGGGTTTTCTGTACATACACAGGCTGACACTACAGGGATTGTTTCTAGAGCTGACTGTGTATGAAGAAGAAACTGCATATGGCCTATCCCTTAGGCTAGAAAAAGCTAATGATCTGCCTTTTTGAAAATAGTATGCAGTGTTAGATAGCAGTTCAGGTTTTTTAGATGGGCTACATGTTGGCTTTGAAGTCAGAAGGGATTTTGTTTACTTAGAAGAACTTTTCATTTGGAGACTTCTAGGACACTCAGCACAATCATGCACGTCCCTCTGTTGCATGGTGAGGCTAATGTTTATGTTGAATTGCCTTGAATATGTGAAGGGGAGGGTTGTTTTTGTTTTTTTTAACAGATGTTACAGGTGCTGGTAAAAAGGAACAGAAGACTAGCAAGGTAGCTCATGGAACTTAGGATAAGAGTATCTTTACTGAATTATGTCGTGATGCTTGGGCATCACTTTTAAGTCTATTAGTATCTGTTACTTAACAGTCACCAACTAAGAGTTTAACTTTCCCATTGTAGAGAAATACTAAGCGTAAGGATCACATTGACTATCAGAAGGAACGAGTTGCATCAACCCTGGATCGTCTGGCACGCCATGTTGAAGTAGAGAAACAGCAAAAAGAAGAGAAAAACAAAGCCTTTAAGGTATTGGATGTGTTCTGTTTTGGAAGAATTGCATAATAAAGGCCTTGTAGTCACAAGTGTCTGTTTTCACTACTCAGTATATAAAAAAATGGGTGAGGCATACCTGGAATTAGCAGCTAGACTTCTGCTTCTGGAGCATGATGTGAAACACAACATGGACTTTGTCTCTTCAGTGGCTTTTAACTGATCAATTTTCTAGTCTTACTGCAGTTCCTAAGGGGGGAAAAATTAAATGAATGAAAACCAATGGCAAAAATTTGTTCTCTTGTTTGTATATATAGCAGAGGAACCATAGCATCAATTATTCTGATATTCTGATATTTCAATTAATTGAAAAATAACAGTTATCACAAACCACCATGCAGCAAGCCTTGCTATTTACCTGCTTTTGTCTGATTTTTGGGAAGCTGTTTGCCATATTAATCTTTGTATCAGGTAGTATTTCATAATGGGATAAAATTTTCAATATTTAAGGCATAATTTTAAAGTTGAGCCCTATTAGTTGTGCTTTGCAGCCATTTGAAAAGAACGTACTTTTTACTTTTATTACAAACTGGGAGATACAGTCAGTAGGCTTAATGGTGGGGCTGCTGTCAGTGGGAGCTGGACATCTTGAAAGAATGGGATTGCAAGAACTTCATGGAATTGAACAGGGACAAATGTAAATCCAGAGTTGGTGAAACGTGCTGACTTCCCAGCCTAATTTTCTCAACACTGTTAACAGCTTTTAAAATCACATAATTGTACTACAGTTACGGCTTGTTGCAGTCTGTGGTAGACTCTTCAACTGTAGTACAACAGAGTAAAAGGCTAGATTAGATATATTCCAAGGTAGCCTTGAAGTCTGGAGGCCTACATCCCCCTTCTGACTCCTCCTCTTTTAATTTGGCAGTCTGATCATGTCTCCACATACAGTTTTTCAACTGTAAAGTGGAGTCAGAGATAACTGTGTAATTTTTAAAGCAGTTTGAGAATGAAGGCTAAAACATCCTTTTGTTAGAGATGAATATTTTCCTCCTGGTTGGCTCTTCATTCTTCATCAGGTCATGCAAACTGCAGACTTAAATTTAGTCTTCAAAGTGAAAATGCCTTTTTCTTTTTTCTTTCCTATTACAATTCAATTTTTATTGTATTAAATAGAAGTCAGTTGAGTTGTAAGATTTTTTTTCCCTCACTTAGGTGTTTATGGGTGTGTTTTTTTAGGAAACCATATGTAGGTTTTGAGATACTTAATCTTTTTTCTTTTTTATAAAATTTGATCACAACATTGTCTGGTATGTTTTTTTCCTTAGGAGAAAGTTGATTCCCAATGTGCTCATGGGTTGCAAGAATTAGAATTTATTCGGGAACACAGTGATACAGAAGCTGCAAGGTTATGTGTGGACCAGTGGTTAAAAATGCCAGGTAAGACTAGAAAACTAAGTTTGAGTGATGGTTTCTAAGTCCTGCAGTACAGAGTAGAACATGTGAAAATTATGTTGAGCTTGGAGGTGTCTTGTGCATAACCAAATCTTTCAATATTAATTTTGCTAGAGCATATAATTTGAAAATTTCCAAACATTTGTTTCCATGAAAGCTCTTCTTGTAATGTGTTGTTACTTAGAAAAATTAAGATATGAAGTCTAAAAACCACTAAGGCAATGTTAATTACTTTTATAAGCAAAATTGCTAGGAAGAAAAACTATTACAGTTGAACTGCTGCTTTGGAAAGTGTAAGTGTAACTTCACAATGTTTAATGAATTTACTGCCTGGAGGACCTAGAGAAGGGGTGTTTGAAAAGTTACTCTGCTGGGAATTGAAGAGACAGTCAAAGAGTAGACTTACTGTAGTAGGATTGAAGGACAATGAGTGCACTGTTAGTTCGCTTTTAAGAATAACTACAATTTGATTCTGGAATGTTTTAGGGCTTGTGTGTTATTTTATTTGTTTTCTTAAGCCTCTGTAATGCAGCTTCTGGTTAAGTACTTTGTTTTGTAACACAGGTCTGAAACCAGGCTCTGTTAACGGTGGAAGAAGGGGTGTTTATAAGAGGGCAGGTCAGACTCGAGTCAATAGCAGTCCCAAATACTGTCCTGTGATGCATTGCAACAGACAGTTTGATAATGTACATCTTCTTCTAGGTCACCTTCAAAGGTAAGGAACTATATTGCAAGTGTTCAGTACAAGGAGTAATAATAAAAGAATATGCTCTAACTTAGGAGATCAGCATCAAGTCTGCATTAAGCTGCCTGTACTGACAAAGCTCCATGTTGAGAGCCAATTAATATGTTACAAATTACATGGATGAGCTTCATGGGGGGTTTTTCCTTGGTATGGTTTGGTTTTTTACTTAGTGCGTGTGGTTTATTTTTTTCATTCAGAATTGATGTCTTCTGGTTTTTTGAGCATTTTTTAATATCTGGGTTTTTTTGAGAAGTAAGATTTCTGTACTCCAGTTTAGTTGTATCTTCATCCAAACTTGAAATAAACCAAAAGGCCAACTTATACAATTTGATGGTAAGGTAAAAAGAAAAGCCCCTAATGCAGGGAAAGAGGAACAAAAGCTGTGTGTTCATAGCTGATCTTGCTAGTCAGTGCTCAGTGTGTCTGTGTTCAATTCCAGCAGATGCTGCCTTTTGGCTAGTGAATGTGTCCATGGGCACGATGGTGGGAAATTGAGGGGAGTGTCGTGGGTTAGCCCCCATAGGCAGCTCAGCCCCACACAGCAGCTCACTCACTCACCCTAGTGGGACGTGGAAGACGGAAGGGTAAAAGTAAGAAGTCTCTGGGCTGAGGTAAAAACAGTTTAATAAGTAAAGCAAAAGCTGCACGCATATGCAAAGCAAAATAAGTAATTGACAAGCAGAACTCTATCACATGTGATAGTTACTTGGAGTGATGGCATTTGTCTTCCCAACTATCTCTACTTCCTCTTCCACCCAGCTTTTACGGCTGAGCATGATGTCTTATGCTACACGATATCCACTTGGCCAGGTGAGGTCAGCTGTCTCAGACGTGTCTCTCAACATTTCCTTGCTGGTGGGACAGTCTGAAAAACAGAGAAGACCTTGACACTGTGCAAGCACTGCTCAGCAATAAATAAAACTTGTCTGTGCTACCAACACTGTTGTTCATAAATCCAAAACACAACAGCCATACAAGCTGCTACAAAAAACGAACTCCATTCCAACCAGAGCTAGCAAAGGGAGGTAAAAATAAATACATTATAAAAATGTCTGTGTAGGAAATCAAGGCTTTTTTAGTTCGCTTAAAAGCAGCATGATTTCTCTTCACAGTGGCGATTTTAACAGGTAAGCTGCAGGGAGAATCATCTCTGTACAGGATACTTCAACAGATGCAGTTCATGATAGGGGAAGTAAGGAATTTTTATAGTTTAGGTTGGTTAGATTGGGCTTTTGTCTGATAGCTTCAAAGGACAGAATTTTTCCCATTAAAAAAGAGGCTATTTGACTATTTAGAGGGGACTAGTTTGCTAATTATTTCTTCTTCTCCAGGTTTGATCATTCTCCTTGTGACCCAACAGTCACATTACATGGACCCCCACATAATGCTGTTGCCTGTGTGATATGCTGCGAAAGATTTTCAACCTCTCAGCAGTACAGTGATCATCTTTTATCTAAGGCAAGAACATAAGGATAAGTAACTTGCCTTACTGAATGTAGTAGAAGGTTTAAGACTTAAAATTATGCATTGATTTTTGGTGGGTTTCTTTGTTTTGCTTTTTCTTTAACACTTTTTCCCTCTTCTCTTTTTTAGTCTTCAAGGTAGTTTTCTCTTATTCTGCTGTGTTACAAACACCTGATGTAGCCTGACAGAATTCCCTTTAGGTGTGACCATTAGGTTGTACTTTTTGCTATGCTTTCAAGAGGACCGTAGTTCTGTCTTGAAGCTCTTGTCCATCTATTGGTGTTGTTGATAGGTATTCCCTTTTTTTGCATTTCCAAAATTATGAAAGATAAAGGCAGGAAGTTAGGATGAAATAAGTGACAGTAAAGAGAAGCAGCAGAAAGGAGATGGAGATTTTATTTAAGCATCCTGGTGTTGAATTGGATAATGGATAGCATTTTCAAAGTTGGGTGTTTTGAAGGTGCATTTGGGGAAGTTTTAGGCTTTCTGAAAATCAGACTAAACTCTTAATACGTAGTCATACCTGACAAGGTGAAACATTGCATCATAGTTTGTCCCTGCTCTTTTTCCGTTGCTTCAAAGTTGTGTGCCTCTGATGTGTTCAGGGACGTTAGCAGGAGCAGCAGCCAAGGTGGGGAAAGGGCAGTGTCTCTTGCAGACAGCAAGATGGGATTACTTTGATGTGTAAGGTTGGGGAGATAAACCTAGTCAAAGCTCTGACCTGTCGCTGTTCTCCCCGGGGACGGAAGGGAGATGTGGCATAAAGGTCCGGTACACAGGTTCAGCTTCAGTCAACTTCAACTAACTTCATTCAAAATCCTGCGTCTTTTATAATACACGGACTTAAGTATCATGCTATTGGTTAAGAGAAGTAACACCTCTCAAAGCTATTGGCTTTTTATGAATAGTATGTGTTTACATTCTTCTGTTGGCGAATTCTCACAACAATCTCAGCAGAACTGTGAGAGAGTTTTCCCTCTGTCCCAAACTGCAGCAAATATGGCTGAGCTTTCTCTGCTCAGGCCTCTGACAGTATCCACACTGAGCATATAATGAAGATTCTTGGAGTGATGTAGAAAGAAGCAAGCAAAAATATCAGACGCAGAACTAAAGGATTTTTGCCCTGAAGGCAGAGCTCTGCATTGATGTAGAAGGCAAAGCGGGTGGAAAGGAGTTCACTTCTACAAAAGTCACAGACCTTTCAGGCTACTCTGAAGAGCAGCATTTTGGGGAGTTAGAGGTTAGCAAGATTAGGGAAGAATTGACATGAGGTAAAACAACTGCTTTATTGACAGATGGAGCTTTTGCTGACAGCCTGGGTTAAGGGAGTGGCTAAGAATCCTGGAGCCCATAGTCCCTGGAAAGGTGCTTGCTCCTAGTGGTAGAAGAAGGAGATGGAGAAGTTTATGGTGTAGTAAGGGTGGATGAGTAGCTGGGTTTGGCAGTGATACTTTGGCCAGTTCCTTGTGTTTGTCTTGTCAGCTGAAATGCAGAGGGGTAGGCTGTAGATAACTATAGATGTGGTAGCTGAAAACCTAAAAGTGAAAATATTACCACTGAAATGAGAACTGGCACTGGTTTCTTGACTTAATTTTTTTCATAAATAGATACTTTTCTCTTCCAGCTAAATGAAAATGATGGGCATAAAAAAGGTATTCCTCCACAGCATATTCAGTGTTTTGCATGCCCAAACTGCTTCCTCCTCTTCACCAAAAGAGAAGAGTGTTTGCAGCATATGTCACAAGAGAACCATTTCCTCCAGATTTCTGAACAGAGTGGTAAGTTGCTACTAAGTGTCCTGCTTTTAATTTTTTCCGATAATTCATCCTGAAGATAGGAAGGGACTTACATTTTTCTGCTGCATAAAAAAACTTAAGGTTTTAAAGTTTGTTATTAATGAATTCTATTTTTCTTTTAAGATCTTAAATGTGATGCTTTGAAATTCGCATTTTTGTGTAGAAGTTACTCCTCTATCACACTTGCTGTAATGAGATGCTGCCGAGTCTCTCATATAAGCTTCTCATCCTTGAGTGACTCCATGCAACTACTTTCCTGAATAAGTTAACATTTAGCATGTTGATAGCGACTCAGAAAAAAAGAGATAAATTTATTTTTCAATTCCAGTCAGAGCAGGTGTTGTGTTCCTTCCCCTTACTCTACTGTCTGTAGTGTGCTTGGAGGCTATTTTTCTTGTCAGTGTCCTTGGCATTCCTGATGGCAAAGACCTGTGAAAATGTCTTCTCCATATAATTGCAAATTTAGAGTGCTTAGCTGGAACGTTGCTGCCGGTCTGATGGCTTGCACTGACTACATGCCTGCTGAAGGCTGAAATATGGGTTATGTTGTGAGCTGGCAACATCCTGAACCATGCTTAATAGAATCCAGAGGAAAGATCTGTCTGATCATGGTCTTGCAAACAGGGTTAATGTCCAACATAGCTGTACTGACTTTTTATTTCTGTCATAAACAATAGGCATTAAAGCATTTACTTCAGTGTTAGCTAAACTGCGCAGTGGCCCAATTTTAGACATAGTAGGTTTCTGGACAAGCCTACATGGCCAAAAGGATTCGTGTAGTTATTTCTCATCTTCTTGAGTGTATCTTTGACTTCTGCCCTCCCCCAGAGTGGCTGCAGGAAATGTACAGAAGACAGGCTTTGAAGGAATCCCCTGCAGGTGGAGTCAGTACTGCTGCTTTCATGTAATAAAGTGACAATCAGCTGCATGGTTATACTTTCGTTTATGGATTGTCACTCTAATGTACTTTTATTCTCAAATGGGTTATTAATTCTAAATGTGATGACTGCAGATGTTTTTAAATTCAGGTCATAGGTTTTAAGAAAGATTACTGGTGAGCAATTGCTTTGAAAAGATTAAAAACACAAGTTAGTGTTTTCTTCTTTAGAGATGGAGAGTGCTTAACTCAGAACGAAAAATTGAGAGCTCCATTTTTTACTTTGTGTTAGACAGGCTTCACGATTAATAATTATAAGCGTGATCTGAGATCTGCCAGTGAAGTTAGCTGAAAGGTATAACCTCAAGCTACTGCCTGCTGATTATCACATCTTACTAAACAGAAAAATCTAAGAAAATTTGCCTGCTGAGGTGCAGAACATGAACAATATATAGTCCGTGAAGCATTTTCCATTCTCTTTTGAATAGAATGTTCTTATTCTGGTACTACCGGAAGTTACATGTGGAGTATTTACTCAGAACAACAGAAAGTCCTACATCTAAAAATTCAAGAGTTAACATTAGGGATGGGAAATAAAGAGATGGTCAGAGTACATGGGAACTTGTTAAATAAATGGCATGCTTTTTAAAAAAGAAATGCTCTATGGTTTAAAACAAAATTGTATGTGGTAAGAGTAGGCAGCTGGTAATAGGTGGAAGAGAACAAGGTAAGAACCTTCCGAAGAGAGATATTGACCTGGTGTGGAAGGAGGAAAAGGGAAGTCAAGTCAGTCACCGAGTATGAAAAAGCAAGATGCACACAGACTCAGGTATAAGATAGCTACAGAAGATTAAAAAATTCAGGATTTAGTTACAGCTTTCATTGCACAGTTGCTGCGGCTTAGCTGACACTTGTTAACTTGCTTTCTGAACCCTGTGACAAACAAGTAACAATAGTAATTCCATCTTCAGAGAGCCGAAGTTTTTCTCTATGGAAAAACTAATGTGTGGTTGCACTTTCTGCTATACTATTTTATAGATGCAGTGAAGTCTGGCCATCCACTACCTTTTCCATCCTTTGCAAAGAACCTCTTGATATCTCTGTGCAAAGAGGTCTCCTTCCAAGTGAAGTGTATGTCCTGCTTCAAGATACTGCGCTCACATATGGAATTAACGGCTCACTTCAGGTTTGTGAGAGGCAGTTGTCTTTATAATGTGAACATCCCATACATCAGTGACAGACATGCAGATGTGCTTTTAGTGGTACTAATGGGTTTCAGGGCAGCTAGGACCATCTGAATGTTAACTTCCTGAATAAACAATCAAAAGCCTGCCCTCTTAACTTTACCCCCCACTGATCAGAAACTGATCAATGTCAGGATCCTTTTTGTATTTTCTGTAACAGAACAACAAAAGTTGGTCTCTGTTCCACTATTTCTAAATTGACAGCATTTGATTTTGAAAATGTACAGTCAAAAACATAAGCATCAATCTTAAGTGCTAGCTTTGGAAATTAGCATCTAATTCCCTTCCAAGTTCAGAGACTAAATATACATTGCATACTGTGCATACTGTTTTGTTGGCAGGCTGGTAGGTGGGTTAAAGTACATAGAAGACATTGTTTCCATGCACTTAGTAATGTAGACACTTGGCAGTATGTCAGGTACATCTCAAAGTTTAAAAATGTTTCAGGTTGTGATATAACCTCTTTGTGTTTTAAATCCATTCTAGAACACGTTGTCATAATTCTGGGCCTATGGCACTGTCAAAGAAAAGCATCTCCCAAGTTGCAGAGATATTTAAAACAAAAGGTCACTGTGAGAACTGTGATGAACTGTTTGCTGATAAGAATCAGATGACCCAACATAAACAAACCACTCAACATAACATTAGAGTTTTTACTACACTGGAAGAGTCCATCTTGATGTTCTGCCATGTCAATGGAAAACGTAAAAATCAGTCTCATTTGTGCCACATTGTGGATCGGTCAAGACCACTGCTTAAAAGGCATTTGAGTCCAGATGAGTCTACCAGTGAAATGGGGTCTACTCCTTCAAAACGGAAGACTGATTTAAAAGGTAAAAGTGAAGATAAAGTAGCAAACCAAAGTCAAGGTAGTGCTTGCAAAGTAAAAGCCTGGTTTTGTGAATGCCTTCAAAAGTTTTTTACAGAAGAGTCAGTAGAAAAGCACATTTTATCAGCAAATAGGATCTGTCATAAGTGTGCTGTTTGTGGAAAGCTGGCTGAAAATTCAAGCATTATCCGCCTGCATATGAGTCGATTCCATGGAGGAGCACACTTGACTAATTTTCTTCTCTGGTGCAGAGCATGCTCTGTAGATCTTAGAGAAGAGGATATTATGGGACACATAACTGAATTTCATGGTGGACATAGTTACTACTACGAGCAAGAAGCTGTAGAAGATGAACCTATGCCATCTGCATCTGATGCTGTGAGCATTTCTGCAGGTGGAGATAAAGACTGCATTTCTGGCCCTATGGAGCTCTCCCCTGAAAGTGGTCCTGTTGTGGGGAAATGGCAGTGCCGCATATGTGAGGAGATGTTTGAGTCTGAAGAGAGCGTTAAACAACATTGCATGTCCTTAGAAAGCCATGCATTTCACAGGTACTCGTGTGGCTTATGTAGAAATCATTTTCGGAAAGTAGGAACACTACAGCGGCACTTCCAAGAGCATCATAATCAGGAGATACAGACTAAATACTTCTGTGGCCTTTGTGGTAATCTCTTCTTTGACAGAGAGGAAGAATTTCTAATCCATTACAAGGAGATTCATAGCATGGACTATACATTTGTGCCTGAGCAGATGGAACTATCAATAAAAAAAGATGAGGACTTCCTCCCAGTTGAACAAGGAGACTGTTTAACCTGTGGTTGCCGGACAACTTATGTCTCCAAAATAAACAGGAGGAACGATTATGAGAATTGTCAGAAAGCCATGCTGCAGAAAGGAAACTTATGGTTTCGATGCTGTTTGTGTTCTGCAACAGCACAGAACATTGCTGATTTGAATGGTCATCTCAAGAGTCACACATCAGTGAAACCTAAGGGAGATATGTATGTTGTTAGATGTGCTGCATGCAACAAAAACTTTGATGATCTTCAAAGCGCGCATCAGCACTATCACATGAAACACTGCTTCTTGCAGAAACCTGATCTATCAAGTCTTGCATCAGAATCACAAGACGCAGTATTCAAGTTTTCAGGAAATGGGGCCTGTGTGGTCAGAAAACCTCACAGACAACGATTTCAAGCATCTCCATCTAAAACTCAGGAGAGACCACAGTTGTCTCCTCTGCGGCGCCCAACAGAGGGAAAGAAAATAAAAAATGAGGGCTCAGAACAGTCTGAAGAACTTAGTGAAAGTATGTAGAAAATTTCTTTCAACATTAGAAAAGTATTGCTGTCCTTAACCCACTCTGTTTCGTTGTCAGTACTTGTTACATACCATTTGGTTACATCCAGTCTATAAATGAACTTAGAATTTAGTACTTGTTATTTCTCAAATACTGAATTCTCAGTGCTTGAATTTCCAAAACTCAGACTCCACAACTCCACAGTTTATTGTTATATGCCATATCTGTGAAGTCTTGGAAAAAACAAACAGAAAGGCAGATGTAAAAATCCTGAGACTGAAACATTTGATTTTTCAAATTAGTTTGGAGCATAATTTGGTGTTTAAAGGAAGAGGACCATCAAAGATACCCCAAATTAGTGATCTGTCATACACTTTCAAAAGAAACTTGCCTTCTTTATATATATAAATATTTATGAGCCTGTTAGTGCTTTCTACGTAGGCAGTCCTGTTATATATCACCATCATCTCAGCTTTCTTAGCTTGCCAAAGTATCAGCTGAGAATTTATATTCCTAGTGTGTATTGTTTTTTTTCCCTCAAGCATGCAGTTTTTTTTCAAGTTCATTACCACTTCTAAGAATGACATCGAGAATGCTGAAGGTGTACCTTGTGTTTAGAAATTGTGTTTCTTGTTTACTAGTGTTGTTGTAATGCTTTTGATTAGGAGGTTGACATTTATGTTAGAAGTACAGCAAAAAATGCATATCTAAAAATTGAATGTGCTTTTATGCATGCAAGCAATTGATTGACACAGAGACTGGCCATAGTCAGGGCTACACAGCTGAATATTAAATGAGTTATTAAATGTCTGGTGCAGGCTGACAGGTTTTTGTGCTTACCACAAAAATAGCCAGGTCTGCACCATCATGTAGCCAGATTCTATTCTTCTCTCTAATTTGTGCATTATTAAGTGCTAATTCAGCTGATTCTAAAATCTATGCCGTCACCAAATAACATCATGTTCTGTAACTTTTTTTTTGTAACTTTTCACTTACATATATGAATACAAGAATTCTTAAAAGCAAATGGGTTGACCAGAAAATCACGTGAATTTTAAATGTGTCCTTTTGATCCCATTGAAGATGGTGAACTTCCTGATCTTGATTACCTGAGTACCATGACTCACATTGTGTTGGTGGATCTGGACAACTGGGGAAGCTTTTTCACACAGCTGCCAGCTAACCTGAACCAAGGGACATTTATCTGGGGTTTTCAAGGTAAAAAATGTTTGAAGTAAATTAAAAGGTAAGATTAACAAGTCTACACATGTACTTGAGCTGAAATTCCTTGAATCTGAGAGAATGAAGAACAGGAGCAAGTAGCCACTAGGGCTTCTAAAGTTGGAATGTCACAGGCACTATGTAACAGAAATGTTCTTGAACTTTTCAAACGCTGTCTAAACCTCCACTGCTCTTACTATTCCTTGTAGAATATTGTTCCAGAATTGTGGAACTGTTTAGGAGTCTTCCTTGCTTCCCTCATGAACTTACTTAAGCTGTATCATATTTTCATAATTATCAGGGCAGCAGTAATACTCAGAGATTATATTAACTCCTAAGTCCTTCTCATAAGGCTGGGATTTTTTACTTTGGTTTGGATTTTTAGTTCCAGAAGGCATGATTTGGCATTCTTAGACTTAATTTTGTTTTGTCTCTGGCTTGTTCTTTAAAGGGTGGTCATCCTGTACGACGATAGGTGTATGTCCCATCTTGAAGATACCAGTAATTGATGGAACTGGCATTCTCATGAGTTTCATAGCATGGTAGAATGGTTTGGGTTGAAAGGGACCTTAAAAATCATACCATTTTGCAAAGTCTGCCAGCAGCATCCCTTTAACTTGATACCTTTGCGTATCTGACTGTTTTTGAACCAGCTTCTTGTCCACCTCATGCTTTTTCTACAGATTTTCTCTGTATTTACATTTACAATTATTTTGTCTGTGGTGCATTGATTTCTTCAGTGAAGTGTAGATAATGGATAGTTTCAAAATATTTATGGCCTGAAACACAGGTGTCATCTTACCAGATGTGTAGGTCAGGTATGTTTTACGCTTGGTAAACGCTATTGCACTGCACTTCTTGCTAAGTGTTTTTTATTATCTCTTCTCATAGAAGACAATCAAGAAAGATACTGAAAGCTGAGAGTTGTCATGCTGCTCAGGTTGGACAGAAAGGCCTGTTAATGCCTGGGTCGCTTTTTTTTTCCTCTTAGAAACAGGTTTTCCAGTTTGCTGATGAAGACAGAGCAAGTATGGCTGTTAATGTAAAGTGTTAGGGATTAAAGCAGTCATCTGTGCTCCTAGACCTGTAATCTGGTATCTGCTTGTTAGGAGTTTTGGGGGACGAATCCTCTGACCTTCCCTGTTAGAGCAGGTTGTTCTCCTGAGTTTTGTGTTCTACTCCAGTATTACTTCTGTATGACTACGTGTATTGTCATTACCTTTGGCCTTTCTGTAACAGCATTCCTGTACACATGCAAGCCACAGAAAATACTGACTTTGAGGTTTTAAATCATAGAATGTTAAGGGATTGGAATAAACCTTAGACATCATCTAGTCCCAACTGCCTCTGCCATGGGCAGGGACACCTCCCACTTGACCAGGTTGCTCAAGGCCTTGTACAGCCTGGCTTGTAACATTGCCAGGGTTGAGGCATCCAGACGTCCCTGAGCAATCTGTTACAGTGTCTAACCACCCTCACAGTAAGAACTTTCATTCTAACATCTAAACTAAATTTCTTTTCTTTCAGTTTGTACCCATTACTCCTTGTCCAGTCCTCCTACAGTTCGTGACGAAGAGTCCCTCTCCGGCTTCCCTTAGGCCCCTTGAGATACTGGAAGGTTGCTGTGAGGTCTCCACACAACCTTCTCTTCTCCAGGCTGAACAGCCCCAACTTTCTCAGACTGTCTTCATAGGGTTGGTGCTCTTACCAGCTTCCTGACACTCCCCTGAACTTGCTCCAACAGTTCCATGTCCTGCTTATACTGGGAACACCAGAACTGGACACAAGTAGTCCAGGTTGGGTCTCACAAGATAAACAAGATAAAAGATATCTCACACTTTCCATATTTCATAATGGTCCTAGATTTCTATTTCATCCGTGCTGCTTGGCTGCTTCATTTATGTAAATTCTCTTTTCTGTGTGGCTGAACAACCTGTCATTTGTTCTTACTATCTTTTGTAAGGTTTTGCCCAGCTTGAATATCTGGGCAGATTTCACTTCACCTGTGCACTCCTTGAATTCTATTATGATTGTGGTTTGGTTGTAGTTTTTAATAGCTGTTTATTTCTACAGTTGCTCAATCTACTTGGTCTTGGAAAAACTTTCTACTGATAAAAATAAGAAACTATTAGGAATCTGACTGGGAGAAATGTCTGGCTACTCTGTCTGAGTTTTAGAAAGAATTACTTAGTGAAGAAGAATTTCCCCACATCGATTCAGACACTGGCTTTTAGTCATAATTTGTTATTCTATCTAATTTACTCATAACTAATTTGTCATTAGTTGACTTAAGCTTGTTTTCTATGACAAGGTCTTCTGTGCTGTTACTGTTTTCCAAGGTTAAAATGTGTTTTGATTTATTAAGAAAAGAATTGGTTGCACCTAGAGGTGTCTGACCTGTATTGTCAGAAATTTCTATTCTCTGACATAAGAAATAATCCTAGTATAACCATAGTGTTACTAGTCTATCATTAGAAACCCCTACTACAATACTCCTACCCAAAGGTACCTTTGTGCTAGTTAAGACTCTGTGCCCAAGATGTTCCAAACACAGTTGCCCGATGGCACAACACAGTCCATGTCAGCACCACTCATTTCCTTTCTTCCAGATGGGTTTGCGGCATGCAGCCTGCCTTGTGGGAATGGCCCCTGAAGCACATAAACTAAAAAAAGCATACTAAAGAGTTATTTGTGAATAAAATGGGCCATATTAATATTAGAGAAAAATTCATCAGTTTATTAGTGTCAACTTTATTGGTTTTGAGCCCTGGAACACCAAGGCTCCCAGGCACATCTGGATCTATTGTTGTAGGTACGCTCTCATAATAGTGGTTTGTATAGTTACTTGAGACATGCTATTCTTGTTTGTTTAACCTGTGAAAATATAGCAGCATTTTTTTCCTGCATTTCCCAAACAACATTTCTGAATTTTAAATTATTATTTTCATATGATATATCTGCATTATTTCTATTATTCCTGTTTCTAGTATAGCCTTAGCTTTGCTTTGAATTCCTTCATTGTTATGTCTGGACTCTGTATTGTTTCTGTCTTCAGATACTCAGTTGTCTTTCTTCCATTTGTGGGCTTACAAACTGAATAAATACAGGTCTGTCATTGTTTTTGGCTGCCCATTTGGTCAAATGCTTATGTTTTACATTTATGCACCCAGAGAACAGGGCCGGTGATCACAAGTCTTTCCCAAATAGCTGTGACTGAGGGCTGTTACAGCAGATGAGAAAACTTGCAGATAGTGTTTTTTTTCTCATGGACAGATACCACTAAATAATTTCTGTGTAGACTCCTAATAAATCTTTGAGATCGTTTTTGATATCATCTTGCCATTAGGCTGAAAAAGCAGGGGGGAGACAGGAGAAACCCGCTGAGGAATGCTTTTCTATGTCAGACTGCAGGTGGACATGTTGGCATGAACCATCCTCTGCAGCCTGTTTACTTGAGCACTGGTTTCCCATGGCCTCATGTGAAGTGCCATCAATGACTGCTTTCATTTTCCATTCAAAATCCTTTCTTACATCCAGCCACTCTGTCATCTCGCAGATAAAGCAACGTTTTTCCTCCATTTTGCAGACTCGTTATTTCTTAGCCATTGGAATGCTACAAAACTCTTAGTCACAGGTCAAATTGGCCTTCCATTTGCTTACCTTTTTATAGTGTAATATGTATTTGTATGGTGCAAGCTCCTCTGGTTTTCCCTCTCTTCTTGAGAGACTTTCTGCTTCTTTCCCTTTCAACTTGTTTCAGTCTGGTACTGGTTTTGTCTGTAGCAGGCACCTTACTCAGCTCGAATTTATTATCCACCTATTTTCTCTGCCAGTAACTTCATGCTTAGGATACTATTTAGAAAATTCCTGGAATTTTTTCACGGTTGTTGCCTCATTTTGCTTGTCCTTGACTGCATCCAAGGGTTTGTCAGGACTCTGGCATTTATTTCAGCTGTTGCTCTGGTTCTTGGATCCTCTTTTGAATGAGTTCTGACATGTGATGTGTCAGGCAGTTGTAGTGCACATTGACTCTCTTAACTCCTGTATTGCAGCTTTCCTTAAGAGAAGCATTTCTGTTACTTGTACTATGTTCTAGAGCTCTTCTGATGCTGCACCTAGCCATAACTGTGCTTCAAACTGGAGAAAAACACATCCTTGTGTCTAAAAGCACGTGATATCTAGAAGATAAGGTTTCCAGGATTTGAAGAAAAAAAAAATCTTATTGAATAAGTAGTATCAGACTAGCAACTTTTTCTTGCCTTCTGTCTAAAGAACAAGAGGGCTGGGGGGAATTTTGATTATATGTTTTTCTTAGTTTTCATATTGGTCAAAACAAATTCTGTCTTTAAAGACAGTTTTATATTTGCTTTTGCCTTTTTGCAGTCTTAATTCATAGAAGTGTTTCTGCCCAAACCCATAGTTTGTTTATTTTTCATGTTTGGTTTTTATTACTATTAATATTATTCCTCTTCACTGTATAGGAGGATACAGCAACTGGAAGCCTCCAGTGCATTGCAAAATTTACAATTATCTTAAGAGGATTGGATGTTTCTTTCTTCATCCACGTTGCAGTACCAGAAGAGAAGCAGCAGACTTTGCTCTCTGTGTTCATGTAAGTTAGGGCACACTTGCTTTATTGTTGTGTCCTGTACCCAGAGAAGGGTGGCAGATGGTATCTGCTATTGATTAAGTACTAATTGCAGATGACAATCATAGATTCTTTCCATGTGACTTCTGTGCCCACTATCAAGAATGATAAACCTGGATTGAGTGGAGACAGATGGTCAAGAAGTGATTTAAAAATTATCCCAAGTAGGACAACAGTCTGTTGTGGAAGTGAGCTGGTTAGGGAATGAAGAGTAAAAAACCTGCACTTCTTACGGTTTTGGTTTAAGAGTGATATGTAACTCCTTCGTCTCTCTTCAAGTAGCCCAAATCTCAAGCCATCTTTACAATGGAGTTGAAGGGGTGCCAGTTTCACACACCCTGTTGAACTGACAAAGAGCGGTCAGTGCCTTTATTCAGTAGACTTCAGGTTTTGGCAGGGTTGGGGATGTGCAGGTGAGGGACAGGAATCTGGGATGCCCTGGGGACTCATGTTCCTAATATTGAATCATAGATTGTTAAAGTTGGAAAAGACCTTTTACATCATGGAGTCCAGCCATCAACCCAGCACTACCACCATCACTAAGCCGTGTCCTCAAGTGCCATATCCACATGATTTTTGAACAATTCCAGGGATGGTGACTCCACTGCTTTTCTGGGCAGCCTGTTCCAATGCTTGGCAATGCTTTCAGTGAAAATCCGAATGTCCCCTGGTGCAGCTTGAGGCCATATAGTGCTTTATCAGATAAATTACTATCTAATTGCATAAGCACAGTTTTGCAGCAGTGGTTTTATGTTTTATCGTGCTTTTTATGTTACTCTTAAAATGCTCTGCACAGATGACTTGTTTTATGTGGAGACAGTTCTAAAATGCTTCTTTTTAGGAATTTGTTCCATACCCCATCTGCACTGTTCTGTAGCCATTACCTGTATCTATTGTACACAGAGAAAAAATGAGCATCAGACTTTTGAAACAGTGCCTTTTGCAGTGGGGTAATGTGGCTTGGATCATAAAAGCAGGAATAAATTGCTGTAGAAAACTTTTCAATAGAAGACCTATCTTGCACAAAACTAGCCAAATGCCATGGGATAAAAACATGATCTTTGTTCAGTACTTGTCATTTGTTTCCCTGTAGGCTGGTCGTCTGGATGAGCACCTGCCCAAGCAAATTCCTTTCACGGTACTTTCTGGAGACAAAAGCTTTCTGGAACTAGAAAACCAATTTAAAATGACCCAGCGGTCAGCTCGCATCCTGAATCCTCACCACGTTGAAGGAGATATGATGTGTGCCTTGCTAAACAGCATTTCAGATACCACAAAAGGTAGAAAGTAAACATTAAACACAATTTTTCCAGTAAACTGATAGTTCTTTCCAATAAAAAAATGGAACGCTTACACAGGTAACGTAAACTGTTGCTTGGTGCTTCTTGTATTTTAGTGGTATTTTAATGACTAATAGATCAGAAAATCATTATACTTTGTGCATGTTTTGAAAACAGAATTAAGCATTTTTATTCGATATAACAAACTCTGTCATCCCTGTATTTTTATAGCAGGAAACAAAACTGATGTTTGAGTCTGAAAACTCCTTTCTAGTTAAATAGAAGCTGTTTAAAGCAGTTTTGCGTACATATTTATTAATTTGTACTCAGATCTGTTTGGCTTGATTTTTGCTGTGTCTGAAACAAATGTGACCCTGCTAAAGCATCATTATTTCTCAAAATACTTCTGTCTATTTTAACTCTGACCTCTTGGCTACTTCCTATCATTTGATAATTGTCTTCACTAGCACATGACTCACACATCCATTTGGAGGAAAAAATCTCAATGGAAGTTTCTAAGTTCTCTGAAGTGCCTGATTCTAATGGCATGCTAAAATGATAACATCGGTTTTATATAAGATAATCAAAGAGAATTGAGCCAGCTCATTTTCATGCAAAGGGTACCAGAGCTGAGATGAGCTTTAATACTTCTCAGTGTTTTAAAGTATTTTGATGTTTTCCTAGAAGATCTGACATTTCTCTGTAGACATTTTTGCTTTTTCTGGCTTCTTGTTGTGGTTTTGGAGGGTTGTAAATTCAGGGCATATTACAGAAAGCTGTTTCTGAATTACCTGTTTCCTGAAAAATTACACTGCTAGTCTTGATACAGGTTTATGAGAGCTATAACATGGTGCTGCTCTTCCACGAAGAAGATTAAAGTGGAGTGTGATCTCTGAATGATGAATTTGCACTAATTGATTAAAGGGGAAAAAATAGGATAATTAAATCAATTCCAGCTCACCACAATTTTTTTTTTTCAGAAAACTATTTAAGTGCTTTTGAGACAGAAAAGGTGTTTATAGAGTTTTCTGGCCACCCCAGGCATTTGCTGATCTAGATCAGCTGGATTAGGGAGATGTTCCCAGCCAGAGGCAATCATACCAAGAAAATTTCTTGGCATAGTTAATTACAGAATTGTCGCTTTCATTAGTGAAGCTCATTTTCGCAGTGCGGAAGGGTTATCCATAAAGCTACACATTCCCTGGTATCAGTAAAGGCCAGGGAATGATGTGATGCACATCAACCCTGTCCAGAAGGTTTTGGGGGTGCTGCATGAGAGGCTGGGCATGACATGGCAATGTGCACTCGCAGCCCAGAGAGCCAGATGTGTCCCAGGCTGCACCCAAAGCAGCGTGGCCAGCAGGGTGAGGGAGGGGATCCTGCCCCTCTGCTCTGCTCTGGTGAGACCCCACCTGCAGTGCTGCATCCAGCTCTGGGGTCCCAGCACAGGAAGGACAAGTTGGAACCAGTCCAGAGGAGGCCACAGAGATGATCAAGAGGGCTGGATCACCTTTCTTGTGAGGAAAGGCTGGGAGGGTTGGGGTGATCCAGCCTAAAAAAAGAGAAGGCATTGGAGTGACCTAATTGCAGCCTTCCAGTACGTCAAGGGATTCTGCTGGGTGGATGGAGAGGGGCTTTGTACTAGGGCACAGAGAGATAGGACAAGGGAAGGTGGCTTTAAACTGAGAGAGAGTATGTTTAGATTAGATATAAGAAGAAATTCTTTACTGTGAGGGTGATGAGGCACTGGAGTAGGTTATTTAGAGAAGTTGTGGATGCTTCATGCTTGAAAGTGTTCAAGGCCAGGTTAGATGGGGCTTTGAGCAACCTGGTCGTTTGGAAAGTGTCCCTGCCCATGGCAGGGGAGTTGGAATTAGATAATCTTTAAGGTCCCTTCCAATCCAGATAATTCTGTGATTCTGTGCATGATTGCATTCCCAGTACAAATGTTTTCTTTTAGAGTGTATTAACATTCTTAGATTGATAGATCTCTTGTAATGTAATTAGAGCTGTATAATTGTATATTAATGTGGGTGGCTGTTTTTGCTTCATGAACGTTTTGCATATTTTTGGGGAGAAGAAATTGGAAGAGAGTTGTAACTTGCAAGCAGTTGATTTAGCTGTATGGGCTTCATTTCTGATACAGTTTGTTGTGCAACTTATATGAGACAGTGAGGAGAGGGGAATGTCTGTTTCGCTATATAAGGGTACTTTAACTCCCTTCCTGGGTAGTTTTTCTAGTATAGCTTTATTCACTGGCATATACTGGCTCAGAGGTGATGATTTTGAGCTAACCCTTTTCTGTGTATAAACTATACTCCAGTATTTTTTTATATTGGTCTTGCTTTCAGAAGTTTTCTAATTTAACCCTTCTTTCAGTGTCCTTTACTACATTAATATTTACCATTATGGTGATTGGCCCTACCTGGAGGCCACAAACCTTAACTTGCTGGCTGGCTGGCTGCTCACTGTGCACATGTGGTCATTATAAAAAAAATCCTTGAACTGGAAATTGATGGAATGACACATGATTCCTTTGGCTGTTGGCATTCCTTAGCAAACTTGTAAGAAACAGAGTTGTCCCCTCTTTTAGTCAGTGTCAGCAAGGCGGGACCCAGACAGCAAGAGCTGTCCCCCTCCTGTATTAAAACAGATGATTAGAAAATTCACTGTTGGTAATAGGTCTGTATTCGCCGCATAGCGGGATGATGTTGTTACCAAGAGTTTATAAAGTTTTTCTTTAAAAAGATAAAGCCACCACAGAGTACACACAT
Source organism: Picathartes gymnocephalus (assembly GCA_013390045.1). Taxonomy (NCBI): domain Eukaryota; kingdom Metazoa; phylum Chordata; class Aves; order Passeriformes; family Picathartidae; genus Picathartes; species Picathartes gymnocephalus. The sequence continues at coordinate 173,010 of WEKY01040929.1, forward strand.
AGTGTGTGGCTCAGCAGCATCAGCCATCATTTGCAAGTCTTAATGTGGCAAAACCAGTATTGGAGGGTTGAGATGGAAAGTCGTGCAGTGTATCATAGGCTGGTATAACTTGTTGACCTGTTAGAGAAAAGCAGCTGAGTATAAGGAAATGCAAACAAGAATTGCTTGCTTTGTGACTTTCTCAAGCCTGTGGCTGTTATTCTGGAGAGAGAAGTTAAGTGAGAAACACATCAGAGAATCATGGTGAAAAATATCAGACTATTGTTGGTATTGGATGAGCTGCAAAATGAAAAAGCTTTCCCTAAATCACCTTCACAGAGCTGTCATTAGCTTCTGAGCACCTGGATTGTGTTTGGATGTGGCAATCTGGCAGGTGCATCTTGTGAACCATTCTAGCAGCACAGCTGCTGTGGGAACTGTAGTACTGCATTCATTTTAAAATAATAAAAATCAAATTTTCCGCATATGTTGCAATACGATGCCAACTGTATGTTATTATAGGAAACCTTTGGCTGGAGGAAATGCTTGAACTTCCTTTGAGGTATGAAAAGAGTAGGCATTCTTACTTGTGCTCTGCTGCTGCTAAACCTGAGCTCATAAATGAAGAAGTTTTTTCGGGTTTTTTTTATGTTGAAGCCACAACACATGATGGGAGCTTCCTGCATGTTAATTGAGTGGTTTGGGAAGGGCAGAAGAGAAGAGTTTGCAATGTCTTCCTTTGTAACAAAAAATTTGTAGTGTGCAGAAAAATATCATTATTCCATTGTCCTATGTCTTGATGATATCCTGTGTGTTGAAAGTACACTTTTAATGAGTGCTGGACAATGATGAGGGCAAAGCTGATGGTAGGCTGGGATCATCATATCCATCTGGACACTGACAGGAATGCCACAACTTTTTGGTTGACAAGTTATTTTTGTGTAAGTTGATGTCTTTAGCTTAACTGTATTTCTCCCAGTTTTGTCCAAATGAGATCATGCAGTGACTGAGGTCTTACGTAAAATAGACTCTTTTAAATAATAAGAGCAAATTTTTGGAAATATTTCTTGTCCTTTCTTTTGAAGAGCTGGTCTGTCTCATGAGCCTGTCAAAATCAGTGGTGTTCTGAATGTAGTGTTGTCTGCCAAATAGCCACTGTACCTCTTTCACTGACCCGTAAAGTACATTTCACTGTGCTCAAATGGAGTTGTCAGCCTGCATCTTCAGTCTGCTACTCTTGCCTGAAGTGTTTAAATACTACCAACTACAGCTTCTGTGAGAGCTTTTATGTTTGGAAGAGCAGGATTTCAGTTCATTTTGATGAATGCTTCTAAGCTTACTAATGCCCACTGTGCTCAAAAGCTTTTGTTTTACATACAGCCAACAAAAAAATTTAAGAGGACATAAGAATTAATTTATAGAAGACACTGAGAATAGTTGCTTTCCTTCCTACAGTCAAGATTTTCTGGCTGAATGTCCATGTATGGTCCAGTTTGAGGTCCAGTGTGAATGCTACATCTGTCCCGTCTCCGCTTTTTCCAAACCTTTAGTTAACACAGATAGCAAATGACTAAAGTTAGGTTACAGCCTCCAGCCCCCACTTCCCTGAATGTGAAACTGAATGTGAAGGGCATGAGCATCTGCAGTGTGATGCACCATGAATGAATTACAGTTTCTGTAGTAAGAATATATTCCTTTATTACAACAGCCACAGCTTATTGCAGTAGAAAGTGATATGAAAGTCACCCTTCAGTTGTAACCTTTTGTTTAGTTACAACAGGAACTAAAGGAAGTTACTACTGGGTTTGGTATGTCAGTGGCATCTCTTGTATGCATGTATGTATGTGAATGTATGTATATGCCCTAGGGAGAAAGCAATGTACTGAGACCTAAGATAATGAGCTTGAACAACAGTTCTAGGCCAGTGGATAAACTGGGAAGATCTCACCACTCAGATCATACAAAAAAAAAAAAATCTTGAGGTTTATCTTAAATCTGGTTTTGAATTTGAGAGAGGTGTCCAAGATAAAAGTTAGATGAAAGTCTGAGTGACCATCATTAATTATACTGGCCATAGTATCCAAGAAATGCAACTGGAGGAGAGTGACAGCTTTAGAGCTTTGTTTTTATTTGTCCTACACTTGAATGAGCAGATGAATGAGCAACTGTAGGCAGAGATGCATAGAGTGAAACTTGCTTTGCAAGGAGGAAGAGGGGTCTTGTATGGTGGTAACCCTCAGCAGGGAGAGCTGTACTTGAATTTACAGATGATGTTACCTTAATGAGGGTAGGTTAGAGCAGTAAGTATTGGGGAAGAGTATGTGGGAAGGATCCTCCAGGGACATACAGAAGAAGGAATACAATAAAAGATTCTAGAAGCCAAGGGAACAGTATTTTAAAGGCAGTATGGCCACACATACCAAATGTGATTGCTAACAAAGGTAAGGATGGGGTACTGATCTTAAGTTTTTGGCTAAGTAATTCCTGGGATCCTGAATGAGTTAACAGTGGTATCCATAAGGTAGCACTAAAACGCCAGACATCAGCTGTAAAAGGAGAAGGGTCAGTGGTTGGAGAGACAGTGTGAATGTCACTGTACATTGGAATGGGAAAGAGGCAGGTGAGATTGGGAGTTACTGAAAAGACTAAGAGAAGGAGTATTTTAGGAGAGAAGTGGAGGTGCGGTGTGACAGTAGACAAGAGGTGTGTTGTGTGGTAAGGGAGCAGGATGAAGGCTGGGGAAGGGAAATTGAGTCTCTGGTGGTAAACCTAATGGAAATTATGAAAGAGATGGTGGTAACCACAGAGGTTGCAAAAGAAGATCAGATACAGTGTGGGGGGTGTTACCCTCAGCTGTGTGGGCAGCTAATCCAAACTCAAGTTGTGGTGCTTTGATGGCAAGATGGTGGGTGGCACCTACGTTAGGTGAAAGTTACCAGTCTCTCGCCAAAACAGGTTTCTGAGAGACACATGAAATGTCAAAAAAATCACTCTGAGCTCCGTATTCTTTCCAGAGTTTGCTTTCTTGTTTTCTCGTTCTTCCAGCAGGAGTATGTCAGTATGTGAGGACAATAGTGAGCAGTAGGATTTCTTTTGAAAGAAGTTGTATAGTCAGAGGTTCTTTAGCTGATGTGTATTTGACAAAATGTACTAGAGAATAGTACAAGACATCTTATGATCTCTTGTCTCTGAAACTGGGCAGCTGCTTTTCCTCTGACACCAGAGGAGTTGGGAGCTATAGCATGTGCTGAGCATTTTAACAAGAGGGACAGGACATGCCTGATTTCTCAAAATTAAACATTCTTCATTAGAAGGTGTCAGAAGTACCAGGAGTATATGCTGACAAAGTGTGGGCTGGATGAGAAAACTGAGGTGGTTTGAAAACTGGCTGAACAGCCAGACCTGGAACATGGTGATCAGTGGCATGAAGTTCAGATGGGTGTCAGGAACCAGCTGTGTCCCAGTACTGAGATTGATCCTGTTTAATGGCTGTTAAAGACCTAGATGATGGGGCAAGTCATACCTACAGCAGGTGTGTTGATGGCACAAAACTGGGAGTGGCAGTTCATACACCACAGGAACTGTGCTGCAATCCAGAGGAACCTTGATAGGGAAGAAGTGGGCTGACAGTGAACCTCATGAAATTCAAGAAAGGGAAGTGCAGAGTTCTGCATCTGGGGAGAAACAGCCCCAAACATCAATATATGCTGACCAGGAGTCAACCAGCTGGAAAACGGCTTTGTAGGGAAGGACCTGGTGGTCCTGGTGGACACCAGGTTGACCATGAGTTAATGTTTGCTCTGGTGGCTAAGAGGTCCAACAGTACCCTGGGCTGCATTAGGAAGATTGTTGCCAGCAGGCTGAGGAAGGTGTGATCCTTTCACTTTATTCACTAAGGTCATATCTAACAAGATGGGAGCTCCCCACTACATTGTCTTTTCAATAACACTCAAGTTATCTGGACATAGCCCTGGGCAGTGGATGATTCTGAGTGAGGCAGGAGGCTGGACAATAAGACTTCCAGAGGTCCAATCTCCACCATTCTATGACATTGTCTGACCAATCTGGTGGCCTTTTATAAAGAGTGACTGCAGTGGTTGACAAGGGAAGGCTGTGATGTCATCTGCCTGGAGTTCTGTAAGGCCTTGACACCATCCCACATGACATCCTTATCTCCAAGTTGGAGAGATGTGGATTTGATGGATGGACTTGTCAGTGGATAAGGAATTGGCTGGATGGACATAGCCAGAGAGCTGTGGTCAGTGGCTCCGTGTCAAAGTGGAGGCTGGTGACCAGTGGTGACCCCCCAGGGCTCTGTCTTGGGACCGGTGCTCTTCAGTCTCTTTATTAGTGACACAGACAGTGGAAGGGAGGGCACCCTCCGCAGATTTGCAGTTGACATGAAGCTGAGCGGTGCAGTTGACACACCTGAAGGATGGGATGTCTTCTAGGAAGACCTGGACAAACTTGAGAAGTGGGCCCATTGAGAACCTCATGAAGTTCAATAAGGCCTAGTGCAAGGTGCTGTACCTGGGTTGGGGTAGTTGCAGACATGAGTGCAGCCTGGGAGAAGAACTGCATGAGAGTAGACCAGTGGAGAAGGACTTTGGGGTTCTCATGGATGAAAAGCTGGACATGAGCCAACAGTGTGCGGTCACAGCCCAGAAGGCCAGCTGCACCCTGGGCTGCATCAAAAGAGGAGTGGCCAGCAGGTCAAGGGAGGGGATTCTGCCCCTCTACTCTACCCTCATGAGACCCCACCAGGAGTGCTGTGTTCAGTTCTGGGGTCCTCAGGACAAGAAAGACATGGATCTGTTTGAGTGGGTCAAGAGGAGGCCACAAAGATTATCAGAGAGCTGGAAAGAAAGGCTGAGAGTGTTGTGGTTGTTCAGCCTGGAGA
>WEKY01040931.1:0-27940 GCA_013390045.1 Picathartes gymnocephalus
ATTTTATTATTTATATATTATATTTATTTTATTCTGTTAATACATGTCTCCTAATATCAGGTTCTATCTCTAACCATCAAGTCCATCCAACTACGAGACTGAAGTTAACATAATCTGTCCTGACTAGCTGTGGAAAAGGGAAGTGGCATATAAAACTTGTATAGCAAATGCAAAACAACACCCCTTTTCTACAAAAAAGAAATGTGTCAAGAGAAGACATAAAGACTGACTGTGGAGGAACTGTCTGGGTTCTCAGAGTTCTGATTTCTGACCATGATGTAACCACACTCTAAATTGGTCACATGTGTTCCTTTTGCCTAAGCTGCATGGTGCTATGTAGCTGTCTCTTTGGCTAGTATCCTCATTTTCAGACATGCTGCTCCAGGTGGGCAGAACAGCCCTGCCAAGGGCAGCTACATCCTTTTCCATGAAGCTGGGGAACTGGCAGAGTGGCATGTCATATCCTGCCAAATGTCTCTGAGGAGCACAGCAGGCGCAGTGGGTTCTGCAGTGCATTTCTGAAGTTGTCTGCCTATCTAAATATTCATTCAACTGGAAAGCTGTATTGGGATACAATATCACAGATTTGAGTATGGATTCTGGTAAGAAGTATGTGTCAAATAAAAAGATTCTGAAATAATTCAGAAGAGTAGGCAAAAGCGGTAGTCTTGACTAGAGACTAGGTTAAAAGAGAGAAATATATTGAAATAGCCTAAATATATCCAATTTAGTTATAAATACATCCAAAGTTAGTACTTGAGGTCTTGCTTGTGGTTTTTTTTCTGCGGTGTGGTTTAAACCTAGCTGTCAAATGAGTGCCACACAAGTCACTAACTCACCATGTGACCTCTCCCTCTGGACAGGGGAGAGAATAGGGATAGTAAAATGTAGAAAACTCATGGGTTGAGAGAAAGACAATTTAATAGGGGAAGCAAAAGTTGTGCACAGTAGCAAAGCAAATAGTTCACTGTTTGCCATGGGCAGTCAGGTGTTCAGCCATTCCCAGGAGATCAGGGTCCCATCATGTGTAACCGTTGCTTGGGAAGACAAACACCATCAATCCAAGTGTCTCCCTCTTACTTCTTCTTCACCCAGCTTTATATGCTGAGCATGATGTCATATGGTAGCTCAGCTGGTGGATTTGACAATGGCACGTTTCTGAGAACCTGCTTTTCTTTAAACACAAATTTTTGTAGAAATAACATCCTTATTCAGTGATGTCCTATGACAGATAATTTCTCTAGGGTTTTTTGCCCCTTATGGATCAAGAGTGACCATCACTTCAACCAACAGACACTCAAATTGCAACAATCAGCTCTTCTTGGATCCATGGGTGGTCAGATCTTTCTACTATTATCCTTTGTCTCTTCCATATGTATTTTCTCAAGTAGGATCCTTATTTATCTATCTAAATATTTATTATCTAGATAATAACAACAAAAATTGTTGCATACCTCCTTTGAATTGCAAACAATTTTTTCTAAAATAAGCATGATAACAGCATCCCCCATGAAACAGGCTTCACAGTCAAGGATTTGGCCTCAAATATTTAGTTGTCAATATAAGCCAACAGCAAAAAAATTGTGAAAATTTTCCCCCAGCTTTCAGTGTGGGAAGCTCCATGAAGATCTGGTCCATGTTCCTAAGTGTGTTTTTCAGGTTCTGCTTTATTTTCACCCTTCTCACCATCCTCCCCAGTGGCACAGACTGCGATTCAGGGCAGCGAGCCGTGGGTCTATTTCTCTGAATGCAGAAGCCCATCCTTTCTTGTTAGGGTTAGCAGTTTTGTCTGTGAGTGATATTTCTGGTAGCATTCTGAGTGGCAGAGAAAGTGGCATATAAACAGCAGAAACCTATGCCCAATAGATTTTTTCTACAGAAAACAATGACATACTCTTGCTTTGTTTTATTTTCATGCTTTTGTTCTCTATATATCTCAGTATGATAATGGCAGTACAGCAAATAATTTCAGTGCTATATTATACAAAAAATGGGAAAGAATAAAGGAAAAGTCCACATGGGAATGATAATATTTATATATGAATGTAGCGTACAAAATGCGTTTATGCTGCTGAGATTTAAATTTCCATATCTGACATATTGGTGATTTGTTTTTCTTTGATTACATCCCGAGAAGCAGCACAAGAAATGTATGCTGTTAGCAGCTGATACATTGAATGTCATATTTAATACTTTTCAAACATAATCAAAATATTTAACATTTTCTTGTGGTTTCTTCTGTATAATGCTGAAATTAAAGCAAATGAAACAGCATTTTTTTTTTAATATTCCTTAGGAGTGCAAGAGAACCTATAAATGACACATACTGGGCTGATTCAAGCATTTTGCTGTATTAGCATAGACATTTCTTTTTGAAAACATACGCATAAAAATCGCAGCAGGGTTGTAAGTTTGACATTCCCATGCCCCAGAGGTTTTATGCTTATGTACCAGTGCTCAGAAATGAAACCCTTTAAAAAAAAAAAAAAAAAACAAAACCAAAACAGAATATTGACCAGTAAAGACAATTTAATAGGGGCATTTTGGATGTATAGAAAAGTTGGTCAGTGGAGAAGCTCTGCAGGACCAGGTCTGCATCTCAATACTATGCAATAAAAGAAGGAATCTATGTACAATTATTTAATATTGCAGATGATACTCTGTAAAAGGGTAATATTTTCTTACTTCTGCATTCTCTTTCCATTCCTTATGTCCTAGCACAATGATTCCCTACTGAATTACTGTTTGCTCTTTTCATAGTAAATTTAAACCGTCAGGAGGAAATGAGCATCTACATTTTTCTGGGGGAGATAATTCTATAGTGTAAGAAATATCTGTGCTTTGATATTGAATTTCCTTATAGTCCATCTATATATATCCTTATTCATAATTCTATATTGAATATCCTGTGTTTCTGAAGAGAAGTATCTTGTAGACCACATCGGGTATTTAGACTTTTTTGCCTCTATTCTTTTCAAATTTGAATAATGCAGTTCTACTGTGGAAAATTTCTTGGGCTTAAGGACACTTCTTTGTTTCATTTGTTTAACTTATTTTAAGCATTCTATAGTTCACAAACTGGCTGAGTTATTTCTTAACCTATGTGATATCAGAAGAAACTTTACCTTTTGACAATTTTTTTTTTATACCACAGAATTTTCTCCTTCCTTCTGTTTCACTTTTCACTCCAGAAGTTTTACTTGCAGAACTATGGGTGATGCATGAACAGAAAGGAACACAGCTTGACTTTTTGCTTCTGTGCTGCATTTGAGGCACAACTAAGAATGAAAACAATATTCCTACTAGGATACTGAGCAAATATGATCTTGAATACATTGCCAGTTAATAAATTTGGAATCCCCATTTTTGTTGAACTATTTGTTGGCTAGAACTATATTGCCTGCTAGCAATCACAAACTATAAGATACTCTCTCAGAAGGAGAAATTGTACTTGAAATTATTTTGAAGTTACAACACAAAATCCTTAAGAAAACCCCAAGCTAGCTTAAAAAAATGTCTTTTTTTTAATTATTCATCTCTCGGATACAAATAATATATTTTTTTTATGATTGATGGCTGAAAGAGGTTTGAAAGCAATCACTCTTGATGCAATGTTAAACAATACCAATTCACAAATTTAGCCTTTCCTAGTTTTGTGGTTCTCCATATTACTAAAACCAAGAGCCTAATTCAGCCACATAAACAGATTTCTGGTTAGCCAATTTCTATTTTTTGCCACTGACCATATTTCTGACAGTCCACTTTTGGTCCCTTGATCAGTCTGTTTGCAATCTGTGACTCTTGTTTTTAAAATATGCTCAAGATGTTTGATTTTGATTTTTGCTCTCAAATTTCCATTATCTTTCATCTTCCCACACATCTATCTTTTTTCATGCTATCATTCTGATATACATGTCTCTCTTTTTGATATATTCTGATGTTTCCCAAATTACAACTTGAAATCTGTGATCCACAGCAATTAGTAAAAACTTATATAGAAACAGTCCTTCTTTGTCCTGCTCCTTCTCCAAGCATGATTGTTCTATGAAAGTAAAAAATAATTTCCAGGAAAAAAGATGGACAAAGCAATAAGCCCTAAAGACTGGAGAAATATGCCGCTTATGAAAAGGGATTCAGAAGCCTAAAAGCATCTCTGGCTTTATTAGACCAGCTAATATAGTTTCCTCAGGCTTTCACTCTATTGCAAGTGTATAAATGTATTAATTATATCAGATTGCATCACTAGTACAAATGTGTTTGTATCAATGATGTAATGCAAATCTCATTTTTCTTTTATTTTTAAGGGCTTTTCATAAAAAAAGACCTTTAACACGTGGAGTTTTTTACCTCTAAAAAATTAAAGTGTTCATAATACTTTACAATGAGTTTAGTGTTGGTAAGTACAGCTGCACGTGTCTGACTTGGGAAGAAAAATGCAGTGGGTGAAATCTGGCCCTTTCTGCTATTGCTGTATGAAAGCTGGCTGTAAAACAGTGCAGGGTTGGCTGAACATCAGTGACAACAAATATTCTGGCACTATTGTGCACGATGGCTGAAGGCACTCATCCATGGCACAGAAGAAAACACACTGGCATCGCTTTGGAAAAGATCAAACTTCCCCTTTGGTCAGTAAGTTGCAGATGGCAGCATATGTGTTAACAGGTGGGGAAGCTGTTTACTCTCTTTGGCTCTCTCTCTGGTTCCCGTTGGATGTTGCTGTGTTGCCTGGTGCCCATTCTGTATCCTAATTTGAACATTAGTTGAAACAAAGCCCTTCATTTACAGAGTAGATGGGGTTGAAAAGCCTCTTCATGTCTTGTTTTCCTTCTGCATCCCTGCCGAGTGCTGTTCAGGCTTGTTCCTAAAGATTTGTCATTAAATTACAAATCTGGAATTGCTGGAGAAAAATTAATTTTTTTTCAGCAATCAAAAGATAATGTCTCATCAAGCAATCAAATGAAAAGGCATGGAAGGAGTCCTTAGGAATAAAATCCAATCAGTTCTGAAGGAGTGGAGACCAGCTGGTGTTGGGTACTACAACCTGATATTCTTCTACTGTCCACCCGTTCTGTACCACTGTAATCTGCTTGAAGTAAGAGATTAAGGATAGAACTTCTTCTTTTTCAAATCTGAGCATATCCTTGCAGTTTTTGGGGTTTACTGAACATTTGTTTGTGTATCCTTTTCCCTTTGTATCTGGAATTAAAAGCCTCTTTCATTCACTTTCCTGCACAAGGCAAGCCCAGGAAAGCAACCAAACTTGTCCTCTTGAAACTGTCTTGGATTTGTCTCCAAAACACATACTTGTCCAAAAACAGCTTAGTTTGGAAATAATCCTTGACTCACGGTCACATGGAAGATTTTCTTCTTTTAAGACGTCTGAAATTTGTGGGGCAGTGAATCCTAATTGCAAGCAAAATTTCTTCTTATTTTTATCAGTGAAGGTTCATAAATTAATGTCTCCTAAATTGTTAGCTCTCCTCAAGGCGGTATGGCCTGTGGAGAGAAGAACAGTTTTTTGCTTCTGCGTTCAGTATTGTCCTGCTGGGTGCCCTTGGGGGAATTGGTGCACAAACAAGTGCTTTTCCTACCTGTGAAACAGTGATAATGACACTGACCTTCTTTGTAAAAGAGCTTTAAAAACCAGAGATAAAAGCATTATATAAGAAGTAAGTATTATTATCGTTGCCACTAGCAACTAGCAGCCTGCTTCCTGACAGCTGAAAGAGCAAGTCTCAAGTGACAAAAATCCCAGCCCTAAATTTCTCACCGTTTTTACTCACGAAACTCTTACACGCCTTCTTCCACGAGTATGTGCCAAAAATCTACTTACAAGATTTACATGATTTAGTGGGTGGGGTGGTCAACCTGCTTCCAGCTGCTGAAGGGAAGGAAAGGCTCTAAGCATCCGAGACAGGTTTTGAGATCCTGTGTTCCTCCAAAGATATTCTTGCACTACTCAAACAGTTCATAAACTGTTTCTAGTCTGGTCTAAATATCTACCAGTAACTCAAAAAGTAAATTGAAGGACAGAACTATAAGCAGTGAACAATGTTATCATTTTACTCCCACCAAAAATCAAGATCTGTGTTTGTGCAGGCATACTTTGTGCAGTCTGTCATTCCCCTGTAAGACATGATGGTAGAAATGCTTGCCACGCTGACTCTAAAAGCAAATGCTTTTGAAATTACAGAGTTCATTCCAAGCTTGATAAAGGTATATTAATAGGTGTTGTGACAGGAGCTGTGTCAAATTCCATGATAAAATGAACAATCAGGAATATGCTCATATTTTAAGTTACAAGACTGTTATGAAAATGTATTTTCTGCTAGAACAGTGCACAAGAAAAAGGCATTGGAGTTGTGACAAGACACTGACACTTCTTCGGCTCTTACTGGTGATCTGAAATTTTTCTAAAAAGTATTCTAATGAATTTTGTTGGAGTGGGAGAAAGGTGCTTTGCTTTGAATGGGGATGATGGGGGGTGGGAAGTAAAAGGAATGAAGTACATGTTCCTGGATTTCCTGTGCTGCAGGGTGCCCTGTGACAGCCAGTGGGCTGATTCCAAGCAAAGGCACTCATTTCCCCTGTAGAAATAACACCAACATGACTCCTTTGGAACACAAGAACAATATTCTTTTCTGCATTTAGTTCCTGTGAGATTTTAATGAAGACGAAAAATCCCAAATTTGGAAGTGATTTTTAAGTAGAGTTCAAGCCAGACCTCTCCTTCTTTGAATTATGATTCATGAACTGAAACTGAACCAAAGTGTAAAATATACCTTTTAACAACATCATGGTAGAACAGTATAAAACAATCTGTGAAATCAGATTATTTTATATTCTTTAGTTTGCATGTAGTTGAATGTGTCTTGTGTTCTGCCGTGCATTTTTTTCCTTTTAGATGGGGTGTGGTACCTGAAGGTTGCTGTTGGCAAACCTTATAGATAATAAAGTGGGGATTTTTTTTTAATGTAAGTATGCATATACACTCATGTGTATAGAACAAAAAAACCAGGTACTTATAAAATAATATCCATGCCATATTCCTGAAAAATTCTTCTATAATTCCTCTCTTTCCTATTCATCTTCCCATGGTAGAAGCAAAAAATATGATATCCCCATTCTGGGGGTTGTTGTTGTTGTTGTTGTGTTGGGTTGTTGTTGTTGGGTTTGTTTTTTTTTTTCCTGAAACTTCTTGTTTGTCTACAAAATCAATTGTAAAACATAAAATGAGACAATACTCCAATACTCAATGACCCAGACACTTATGTGCACAGTCTGCTCAGGATAAGTGAGAAATGAAGAGTAAATGTAACTTTAAAATACGACTTTCACTGTTAATTAGACCACTAGCAGTTTAAGTGCCTTTGGTAGAACAAAAGGTGTTAATGTCTGTTATGATCAATGTTTTAAAAATATACTAATGGAAAGTTTCTCTCTTTTTTTTTTTTTTTTTTTTTTTTTTTTTGTGTGTTTTTTGTTTTTTTTTTTTTTTTTTTTTTTTATTCTGTGTGTGACTGTTCTGTTCTAAAAACAGTCATTTAATGAAAGGACTAAAAATTTTAGGCATTTTTATGTGTGAATTAAGGCTGTTTAACCTGGCATAATGAGGAGCCTGTTCTGGCATTTCACTAAAAAATGTAACCTCCTGTGGGAGATTGTCTCCAACATTATTTTGCTCTAAGACTACTTATCAGACTAAGCTTGTAAGTCTGTGAGAATAGTACAAAATTCAGTTTAAGTGAAAAGAAATAGAAAATACATAGACATTACAAAACAAGACCTCCATCAGGCTGGAATGGTTTTATGTTTGCCTTTTTTTTTTTTCCTTGGAACATTCACTTGACATTTTTCTATGTTCGTTTTTACTCCTTTTTCTCAGCTTATTTGTTCTTAACCCTGGAGAGAGCCCATTCAAAATCGATTTAAGTCTGTTCAGAATGATCACTAAATCTAACAGTATTTCCTTGGGAGTTACTAAATTTATCTTGGTCCTTAGCAGTCACAAGTAGGTTTTTTGCTGGAGATTGAGTTAGTCTTGTAAATTCTAAGTTTTCCCAACTGCTTCTTCTCCTTTGCAGTGAACCACAACAGAGTGCCTCTGAGTGGCAGAAAAGAGACACTTGGTGAAATTAGCACCATAAAAATTCCTTTTTTCCTTTCTCTTGAGCCTCTGCTAAGGTCTCAAGGTCTTGAACTGCCCAGTGAGAGATGTCTGACATATTAGGCAGTACCATGGATCCAGAACTTTGGTCAACAAGCACAGTTGAATTCACAGAGGATGAAGATGTGCATAAATATGAAATGCCTAGCACTTCAGTGCCTCAGTTCTCTCACAAAGGGAGGAAAACCTGCAGAAGCATCACTGGAAGCAGTTCTGACCTCTCGCCTCTCTCTGCTTTTTGATGCTTAACCAACACTTCTGCCCATTACTGGACCTATATTATTTGCCTATCCAGCTGAATCCTGGTCTCTCCTGATCTTTTATTGTTGGACATTTTGTAAATTGTACACATCAATGTCACTCATCTTGAAATGCCAAAGGAAGCTAACAACTTAATCAGTATCGTTTTGTATGGGACAACTGAAAGGCATTGTCTGTGTCAGTTAGCTCCTACCACCACACTAGGGAAGAAGTGTGCTGGATCTGTGCTGGATCCAGGTTTTCCAAATGTGAACCCATAAACCCCACAATAGTCATCAAACTCTGAGGCCTCTCATAACCTTCTTTTTCTCCTCTGTGTCTTTGGGAACAAACTTCGTAAGAATTCATTGTAAGAATGCTTGAAATTCCCAGTTATTTTGTGAAATTTCTTGTTCTACTTTGTCAACTACATGAATTTTTGTGATCTGTAAATCCGTGTAGGTAATTTTTTAAACACATATTTCTTTAAGAATTAGAGGGCTCTTGGACTCACTAGTGAACTAACTGGAAAGCATGGGAAAGTTTCATTTTCTTGCTGAAAACAAAGGCCCTGTCTTTCTCTCTCTTTAGTGGCTATGACTCAGAGGATGAGAAAACCTAGGGTGAGAGAAGGGGAGGGGGTACCTTTTTTTGTTGATTTTCTGGACTTTCTCCTCTTCCCCAATTACCCCAGTGGTACTGTGACATGATGATACTGAACATGTCTCTACCAGAGCATTCTGTAAGGTGACTTCTATTATACTTCTTTCTGCTTTCTGTCACTGAAGGGACAAAAAACAAACAAAAAAACAAACCAAAAACAACCCCCAAAAAAACCCCACAAAAAACAAAAAAAAAACTCCCACCAAAACAAAGCAAAGCAAAACAAAACACAAAAAACCACAAACAAACAAAACAAATGAAACAAACAAACAAACAAAACCCAACCCCTGCCAAAACTACTATATTTTCTATGTGGAAAATATAATTTTTAAAGTATCTTTGTATCTTGAAGATAGAAGAATTTCTCACACCCTGTTCCTGTTATCCTGTTAACTAGTAGCCTCTTGGAAGTCACACTGATACCCTTTGATGTGTCCTGCACCAGGTCTAGACAACTTAAAAGTTAGTCAACTCCACAGACATAAACCTTGCCAGTAGCAGTTCTTGCTTGAGGATAGATTTTCATTTTCCTCTCCCCTGTAATTTTACTTCACTGTGTGATATTCAGACTTCTGATGACAATTCACAAGACTGCTGAAAGATCTCTACTGTATAAGATAAAGTTTGGTATACAACTTCTATAAGAGAGGTTTATTCTATATTTTCTTTCTATTTTGGTTTTGTTTGGGTTTCACTCCTCCCCTCTCCCTCAGTCATTTCTCTTCAGGGACATGGGTTTTTTATTGTCCCTTTTCTTTCTTTTTCTATCCTAAGACAATGCCTTAAAGTTATGGAAATTGAATTCAAAGACTAATGGATTCCTGTGTACTTTTACTTTGCCAGCAACAGGTTGAGAACATACACCCCATAACTCTTTTGTTTTCATCTCCAAAAGACACAAAATAGAAGTATGCATTCTTATGCTGTCAAGTTATACACTTATGCCCTGTAACAGCATCACATCCATGTAAATATCTGCCATATATTTGCAGGTTATTTTGACATTTCTGTGACACTAAAGTTTATTTGTTTGCAACATAGTGTCACAGACCTGTTGTGCATCTCACAGCAAGCTGTTCAGGTGCTTGTTTGGAACCACAATCACAAACACAGACATTCCTTTCCCCATTAAAAGCAGTCCAGTGTGAAGAAACTTCAGATGCATCCTTGGGGCTGGCAGAAGAGTATGGTAGAAGGACTAAATAAAGAATAATAAATAAATATTTTTGATAAATAACCTGAAAGTCAACATAGTAGAAAGAAAATTAGTAGGCAGGAGTGTGTTCTTATGTCTGGCTGAATGGTCTCTGGCTGCAGCTGCTTTATTATTTTTATGGTAAGAGATTAGTGCCTCAATAGTCCACATAACATTGTCAATGTCTATCTTAAGTTTCTTTCAGAAAAGACCTGAAAAAATGGTTAAGTAATACAGAGAAAACCTTGAAACATTATTATTTTGTACATCTGTAGGTGCAGGTTTTCCTTAAAGTCATCATTAAAAATGGAAATGCTATGGATAATGTACTTCCTATACTGTCGATATTGTTGTTTCTTTTCTATACATTTGAGGTTTTATATTTTACTTTTTTTAAACAAATGTGGATAAACCCTTCAACTCTTTTCGATCATGTGATCCACTTATATTCCTTTTATTCTGTATTGTGAAGTATAAGTGTGCATTGCATAAAAGCATATCCAGCAAATATATTTTAAACAAAAACGTATACTTGATGACTGCCATTAAGGCTTTAGGAAATATGCAAATACTCACACTTCTTTGAAAGACTAGAACATTAACATCTTTAATAAAATACTAGTTAGAATTTGTTTTTATTTCTTGGCTCCCTTTTTAAAAAATAAACAATTAGTAATATACCTGATTTTTCTAATTGTCTCAAAGCTCCAAAATAAGATTAGTATATAATAACCTTCCTTTCATTATTGATGTTAGCTTAATTATTCAATGTATTTGAAGGTATAGTAGAAATTGTTTTCACATCTACCAGAATAAACTGTAATGGTTCCTTATATCCCCAGGCATCTATCTGCTAAGTCCTCTCAGTGGTCATCTGTTCATATTAAGGAGGTATGCGTGAATGAGTTTCAACATGAAACTGTATTATTATGCCATATAGCAATACACATTGCAAGTCAGAGTGCATTTATTTATAATCACCTTTTCAAAACAGTTTTTTCTATTTTCTACACTGCATTCCCATTACAGAGCACTCTCTCCATTTTGTTCTTTCACAGTACATTGCGACCACTAATCCAATATAAGAAGATGTATTCAAAAATGAAGTATTGCACAATACTCAGTTTCCTTTGTTCAGAAAGATTGGACAGTTCTTTATGTTTAACAAAGTACATGAGTAAGTAGTGTTTTTATAAATATTAATTTATTTAATAAAAATACAAAAATATAAATATACATATATAAAAATATTAGGATGAATCAACACGGAGACATTCTTTAACTCAATAAATATGGCAGTAATATTAATCTTTTTAAAGTATATTTTTGAGATTAAGTTACAATGCAGATGCACACTATCCAACATAGTAGGAAAGGTAAAGCAAAGCAATTTAAAAATATGGAGTTTCCATGTCATTATTAAAGGCGCAAAAAGCCTTTCATTTTCTTTTCATTCCCAATAAAACCCTTTCATCTGAGGTTTCTAGGCAGAGAAGGGTGAGTTATAGTTTTTTTTAAAATCTCAATCGTTCATATTCATTCACGCTGACTTACTGATTAAGCAAACCCTTACTAAGACAACACCTATTTTTTGTAAATTTTTTATTCCCAAGTAAGAGAGTAGGCCACTTTATTTATCTAGGAACATAGACATGAATTCCACTAACACTGACCAGTTCATGGATTACTTTCTCAGTCTCGATCACTGTCCTCTCCACCATACATATCTGCTAGTTTCTTAAACCGAGGTCCCCAGTCACTGAGGTAATCATAGTCTTGGTTGCCTTCTGTGGTAAGTGATTCCAGGGAGCTGAGTGAATTTGCTATGGAATCATTTCCTTCGTAGGCATATGTTGCTAATGAATCATAAGGAGGGGCAGCTGGGTCTAAATCATTTTCCTTTAACCTTCTATGAATAAAATCTTGGACATCAATGTTTTCCCAAAGAGGTGCAGTCCGCCTTATCTGAAATATTGTTTCTGGGATAACATCTCTTCTCATCTTACTTTCCTCCCTTGCTTCTGGATTTCTCAGTGTGCCGATGTCAAAAGCCTGGGTGTCTTCCTCTCCACCTCCTTCATCATTGTAGGTCACAATATTGTCCCGAACATCATCCTTTGAGATGATCAAGGGTTCTTTCTTCCTCTGTCTCTTGAGAGCCGTAAACAAGACAACTAATACTAAAACAAAACAAAAAAATTAATGAAGAAATGGGTAGTTAGAAAGTAAATAAATGAGACAAAATTTTACCTCATCTTTTGACTTGGAAAGGTTTTAAGGCTGGAATGGGAGTTTTAGTAGGAATACAGTGATAGAATCTGTCTCCAAGTTGAAGTTAATAAGAGAAAGTATTAATGATTTGATAGCAGTCAAAAACATATTCTTTTTTTAAAACTATGGGAGAAATTACCAAAATATTTTATATTTTAAATAGATTTACAATGAAGCTTAAGTTGAAAAGCAAATAACACCATACAATACAAATTATCCTACTAAGGTTTGACTTTAATTTTGTGAAGTACCACCTTTCTGGCAGTCACTAAGAGTCCTTTCATCAAATGTAGTTGAATATCCTTGGCAAAAGTTATTCACACTCTTGAAAGGTAGTGATTTAGGTATTCCCAAGTGTCTAATTCATGCTGAATATGGGATCTATAGGTTATTCTGGAAATAAGAACCTGAAGACCTTAAGCTATCAATATTATTGACAAAACTACTTTTGCTTCAATGACTGCGAGAACTGAAATCCAGTCTTTGTTACTAAATCTTCTTTTGAAAAAACATGACCCCTTTATTTTATGAAGCACTAGTTGGGTAACTCTTCTGAAGAGGTAAGGATTGATAAAACATGAAGCTCTACAAAGGGAGATAAAAAAATGAACTTAGGATTTGTAAATACATTCTGGTATCTAAATGCTATTGATTTCAGTAGCAATTCAATACTTAAGTGCATTTAAAATCTGACTCTCTCTCCAGTAGCTGGAGTAAATAAGAGAGGCCAGAAAGATCATCTGTCAATGAGACATAACAGTGGTTGCTGAACCTTAAATTACAACAGTGCTGAACGGTTTTGTTGAGTCTTAGGAGCTAAGTTTTTACTCCAAATCACCAGAGTACTGGTGAACAAAAGATAAGATTGGACATGCTGCAGGTAGGGAGAGGGGAACAGAGATCTTCCATGTTCCATGATATTATGTTGTGAATATAAAGGATGTTCCATTCTGTTTTATTTGGGTTTTCTTCCTTGTATTTGTACAGAAGCCCTTCTTTTCATAATGCTACAGGAGAAACTACACACTTTAGTAAGTTTAAGAACTCCATGCAGATCGCTGAAAGGTTATTATGAAGTGTCTTTCACAGCCTGGTACTTAATATGTCTCACTTATGTTGGGCATGTTGACACCAGTCTACTATTATAACACACTACATCTTGTTGAAAATTAAACAGGACGTTGAGTATCACAGTAGATGTAGAATAAAATTCTGTTTAGATGCTCTACAGCCACATGTTTCTTTGACTTCATATATGTTGGTAGTGCTAAGTAGAGCAGGGCCTTTAACCCTGGGGCTGAGACACAAAGTGGTCATACTTGCTCTGCACAGCAGGGGTCCCTGATCCTCTTCTGAGTCTCATGTGCTATTGCTGTGGCTCTAAGGCACATTTTGAGTTTGGATAAGTTCCAAATTTAGTACAGATTTGTTCAATCTGTACTAAAACATTGCAGCCAATCAGAGCAATGTTTTTTTTTTTCATTGTGAGCAAGTAAGGGCATGTATTTCATGCTCTGTTTCTTCATGCTCTGTGTTGGGGTGTGCAGGATGGCTTTAAAGATGACGAGCTTGTTGACATGGTGTTAAGAACTATGCAAGGTGAAGAGCTAGGTCTGGCAGAGTTTGAACCAAAATTTTCTCCTGAAAGTGATGCCCTTCATGTTCTGCCTCTCAGATTATGCCTGAGCAAGGTCTTGGGGAATCCAAGGAGGCTGATGCTGAAACCAGGCCAGCAGAAATGCCTGAACCTAAGCAGTTTGTCTATCAGTTTGTCAGAGGTCAAGTATTATCCCTTCCTTAAGCCCAGTACAGACATAGTTTATAGATATTGCCCTTCTTCTAATACCAAAAAAGCTGAAAAAAAAAAAAAATTCCCTTATGATTCTATAAACTGACACCTGTAACTTCTTACTGACCCCTTGGCAAGCTATGTTTGCTAGGATATGTGGGAAAGGAAAGAGGTTTTCTGCAGAGTTTTACTGGAAAGTAGAGGTGATGGCACTTTTCTTGCAAAACATGCAAGTTGCAAATTTTATATTCTTAACACCAGATAATGAGCTAGCATTTTTTCTACTTCCTTCATATGTCACCACATCTTTCTAATGCTTCTACCTTCCAAACGCTCATACGACTTCTGTGCTCACTTATTTAATCAGCTGTTCTCACTATCACTTGCAAGAAATTGAATATTTCTATCCTATGCTTTTGAACTAAGTATTTTCTGAACAGAAAAAAGCCAAATCTTTCATCATTAAATAGCTAATATAACTCATAACATTTAATCATTGCAAAACCTTGCACTCAGCTTCAGAAATACGGTTTTAAAGTTCTGGATCTAAATGAAGATCTGATTATGGTATGAACATTACTCAAATGAGCATGGTAACTAAAACTGACTCTGTATTTTCGATTGTATTTAAATAGCACAATCTCACTCTTTTCACACAATCTTCTAAAGACCAATGATGATATTTTTCTGCAGGATAATGTGAATAAGGTTTTTGAGAACATCAGGGCTCTCAAAGTGACTAGATCTTTATCCGGTCAAGTAAACCTCTCATCCCAGGTACCTACCTAGCAAGATAACGATGCAGAGGAGAATGGCCACCAGTGCCCCTGTGCTGAGGCCGGCAGGGAGGAGCAGGGCCTCGGCGCTGCAGGACTGCATGTTCCCCCGGCTGTCACAGGCACACACCCGGATGGTCAGTGTGCCCGTGCTGCTCTGGATCGGGTAGTCGTTGTCAAATATTATGATTGGCAGAAGATAGGTACTCGTCTTACTGCGGCTGTATCCATTTCTTCTAGTCATGATTCCTGCTGTGTTATCTGGAATGGAAATGCTGAATCAATAAATGTTTCTGAATTAAGTTTTATGTGATATTGGGGAGAGGGGTGTTAGGGTCAGCAGTTACCTTTGTTGTCTACAACAGAGAAGTTTGGATGAACAGCAAATTCTGGCACCAACTCAAAGAAAAATTTGTGTCCTCGAGGAGGCTGATCTTTGTCAATTGCACTCACAGTCTGTATGAGCTATAAAGAAAAGAGTATTTAATGCTATATTAGGAATCTTGTGTTTCAATTCTCTGCTTTTCATGTCCTATAAAAACCCAATGAATCTCTATCTGAAGACAAAAGCTGATGTCCTAAGCCTAATGTTTCCCATATAAACACAGTAGAGGTTACAGTAAACAAATTGTTTTATCGCTTAAACACTTAACAAAGGATTAAAAAAAGGGTCCAGTCCTCACTGCAGAACAGCCATGTGCTTTGATTTGTACTCAGTATCTTGCAGTGATGCAGAAACTTTTGCCCTTCTGAATAAGCCATAAACCTCCTGTGGCTTCATGTAGCAATGACATGACAGAGAGTACTGTGCAAACCAGTTGTTAAGTGGGTCTAATTCTCAATCCACCTCATCTGCTCCTGGCGATAAATTGGAGTATTGCACTGGCAGGATTCTCGATTCTCCTGGGGTAATAAAAAGAGAAGCTTTGCTCCCTCCTAAATTGAAACCTCTGGCTGTGGAGCTTAATAGCTGCCCTAACAAGGCCACTCAAGCCCAGCTGGGAAGGAGTGATAATAGTGCCAGAATAGGGTCAGAGCAGAGTGGACTGAAAAAAGAGAGGCTTCTGCAGTACCTCTGGATTGCACAAGCTTTCCTGTTGCATTAAAGCATGCAGACGTGTGTACTCATGTTTATGGAGACATGAATGCTAACAATTTGACTCTTTTTTCATCTATCTGCTGCTGGACTGACAGAGAGGGGCTAAGGGAAACAACTGCAGAACTGAGGAAGGAAAAATTACCTGGGAACAGCTGCAGTTTATAAACTGACTTGCAACAATTAACAGCATGCCACACTGCGTGAGTCCCAGTAACCCCAGAAAGCTCTGTGAATGGCTGATCTGTCCTTTGCCCTTCCTGGTGGGTGTCACACTGGAGAGTAACCTATAGTCTGCCGTGGCTTGCAAGGACAGGTTTGCACTTGATCACAAGATGACAAAAGTAGGTGGCGTAAGAATAGGAATAAGTCTCAACTGAGGATGCTATAAGTCAGTACAGGTGCATTTCTGTTGCACCAGAACTTAAAGGCAGAATGTGTTCAGCAGTCAGATATTTTTCTTTCAAAGCCAAGAGGGAGCCAATGATTGTCTTGAATTTTCAGGTGTTTCCAGTGTTCAGGGTGTCTTGAAATCCCACAGGTATCTAAGCCACTTGTAATCAAAGACTTTGTTTTTCTCTGATTTCCAGAGAAGGTGCAGCTTGACTGCTTCCAGAAATACAGTAATTGAAAAGTAGCACTTATATGATTTGTAAGGTTTGCGCTAATCAAACATGGAATTCCTTTTCCTTATATACTGTCTCCAAACATCAGCTTGAGTGAGACTTGAGGATACGGTTAAATTTTGGAGGGTATATAGTATCTCACAGAATGGGTCACTGTATTAGACAAAATTATCAGGCTACAAAACATACTAAAGTGGTTTTCTGCTGTATTGTTCAGAAACTTGCTACTGCTAGTGCTATACTGGACCATGAATACTCGACCCATTTTTCCTAGTTAACTTTGGGATAATTTGATTACAGTTAATAATATTGAATTATAATTTAAAAAAAACGCAAACAACCCAAAACAAAAAAACAAATCCAAAACACAGCATGGAAAACATTGAAGGGTCTGCGTTTAGCTCATTCACCTTCCAGCAGCTCCTTCTAAAACAAGCACAATGTATTTTTTTATTATTTCTTTTTATTTTTGAGGCATATTGAGGAACTTAAAAGGCAGTTGGTGAACATCAGCCTTGTACAAAAGGATATGACTATGCTCAAAGCAAGATTACGCAGTTTTTAAAATGTAATTAGAATAAGAACTATGTATAAAAATCTCTTCACTTTTAGAGCATTTAGTGATCACTGATTTTTTTTTTTTTTAATTTTTAGCTGTTTCACAAGGTTAGTCAAATCCTTGTTTAAGGTGAAGTATCCTGTTTAGTGTGTTTCTAAATCACGGTTTATATCAATAAATTTCCAACGTTCAATTGCTTTTGCCTTTCCTGTATTCTGCCTGTGAGAGTGTTAGTACAGAGAGCAAGACCAAGATGGGGTTTAATATTAGTTTTCCACAGTTTAAAAATATCGGTAAAAAAGACACAAAGCATTCTGAGAGGGCTAAGATACGAAATTTAAATGAGAAAATTTTCCTTTCACATTAGCACAAGTTTGAAAGGACGAAAGAAATAGAGAAGTATCAGGGAGAAGAGAGGATTAGAGTAAGTGACAACAGTTGTGCAGTTTGCAATTACTTGCTGAAAAACTCAAGGAGAAAATATCCAGGTCTAATAACTACCAGAAACTGTAGTTGAGTATCTTGGGTCATTTTTAGATGTAGTAGGTGGGCGTTTGTAAGATTTGATTCCCTTCATGTGCAAATCACATGGAGAAGCACAATTGTACCAGGCGCAAAGGAACCTAATTACAATGAAGGTGGGGCTGAAGAAGAAGAAAAAATCCCAATTTTATTACCTGATCTAACTATTGACAACATAAATTGAGAACCGGCTGTTCGCCTACTAGAAAAAATGGGAGATTAAAAGAACAATGAGAAACCATGATTGAAGTTGGATTGTTCCAAATGATGAACAGGTGAAGGGAAATAAGAAATCTTATCTAATTAAGAATTTTTTTTTTCAATTATACAGCTGTAAATAAAAGACAATGATGTCAGTGATAATCACCACAGAAATGAAAATGATCCTGCTATTTTTAAGTATCTTATTTACATGGAAAAAGTTAGTACTCTTTTGTGTACATTTTTTTATTTCATTTTGGAAATATATTCACCCATTTTGATGCGCCTATGGACACTGAGTTATGATCACTCTTCAGCAGGACTTCAGAGCAAGATCTCTGAAGCTGTAAGATTTATGACCAAAGAGTTATTTCAAGAAAATTACTTTTACTCAAATATATTTCAAGCATATCAAGCTTAGAGAAGATTAAACCACTCTCATTATTTTCTTTCTTTCATACTTTCCCATGTGAATGAGCACAGTTTAGAAAATACAGCAGTATTGTCACTGAGGGCTGCCTATGCTTGTGCATGAGAACTTCTGTGTCTTTAAAAAAACAGTGTCAGACTCTCAAGTGGATCTTAATAGGTCAAGTTTTTAAGGGTCATTTTTCTCTGAGGGTAATGAAAATTTAAGCATAAGCATTGACATGAAGTTTTCTCTTTTACATTCAGGACAAGGTGTTTGTAGCACAATGTTAAATGAGTAGCAAATGAAGAATTATTCCCAGTGGAAACATTTCTTAATGATCTTGGGACCAGTGCCCTTTAGCCATGCTGTTTACCAGTGCTCTAAAAATGACTGGTGTCTTGGGACAGATATTCTTTAATATCTTTATCAATGACATAGGCAGGGAGACCAAGTGCACCCTCATCAAGCTTGCAGATGACACGAAGCTGAGTGGTGTGGCTGAAACAACAGAAGGAAGGAATCCTGTCCAGAGAGACCTGGGAAATCTTGAGAAGTAGACCTATGAGAATCTCACAAAGTTCAACAAATCCAAGTGCAAGGTGCTGCAACTGGATTGGGGCAATCCTAGGCGAGAGCACAGAATGGGAGAATGATTCACTGAGAGCAGCCCTGCAGAGAAGAACTTGAGGGTTATGGTGGACAAAAAGCTGAGTGTGAGCCAACAATGTGCATTCAGAGCCCAGAAGGCCAACTGTATCCTGGGCTCCATCAAAAGAGGAGTGGCATGCAGGTCAAGGGAAGTGATTCTACCACTCTACTCTTCCCTTGTGAAATCCCACCTGGAGTACTGCATCCAAGTCTGGGGTCCTCCCTGTAATAGAGGTATGTGTCCATTGGAGAAAAGATGTTTCGGGGTATGGAAGACTTCTCCTATAAAGACAGGCTGAGAGAGTTGGGGTTGTTTAGCATGGAGAAGAGAAAGGTTTAGAGAGATATCACTGTCATCCTCCAGCACTTTCAGATGGCTTACAAAAGAGAGGAAGATTGTCTTCTTACACAGATAAATGGGGATAGGACAGGGGGGAATGCTTTTTAACTAAAAGAGGAAAGATTTAGATTAAATGTTGGAAAGGAATTCTTCACTCAAAGGACACTGAAGCACTAAAACAGATTGCCCAGAGACATTATGAGCGGTCCATCCCTGAAAGTGGTCCAAGCCAGATTGGATGGAGCCCTGAGCAACCAAACTGATCTAGTGAGTCACATTCCTGGCCATGGCCAAGTGGGTTGGAACTAGATGGTCTTTAAGGTCCTGCTCAGTCCAAATCATTGTATGATTCCATGTTTCTACTTATTTCTTTCATGATGAAGACAGAGATTCTGCTTAACTGTTTGGACCTATATCCCGCTGATTTTTTTTTTTCCAAACATGAAAATGGCTCAATTATAATCCTGTTTCATGTTGTTTGGTTTTTGTCCTGGATGCTGTGATTTTAGGGCCATGATTTACACCACAGTCAAAACTATGATTGCAGTTTATGTTCAGGGTATTTTATAGTTATTCATACTCATGTCTGAAAAAGTGATTGGAGGTGAGTGGACTGCCTAGAAATAGAGTCCATACATCCTTAGGCAAAGGCTGCTCTTCAAGCTGTTTTAAAGACATCAAGCAAGTAAAAGCTAGGTGGGGGAATTCTGAAATAGGAAGGGTCCCCAAGCACTTCGCAGCATGCTGTTAGTGTTCCTGAGGCTGTATTTGTATACACAGAGAGCTGTACAAGTAGAGGGCTTCAGTCGTAGGCTCAGCCTTGGGAATGCCTTTAAAAGAAATATAGGAACCATTAAGGTGAATGTTAAGCTATATCAGCACAGAGGTCAGCACAAGCTGGCCACTTTTAAGATGGGCTTTTCAGCATGTGCTGGCTTGGTATGTCATGCAAATAAATGGCTGCTGCACCTTGGCTCCAGGGTGTACTCTAAAAGCTACAGCCACATGCTTCGAAGAGTTCCTTGGAGAAACATAAACAAAATGAAGTCCATGGGTGGACATATACAATATATTTTCAGGTTAAACATTTTTACTAATAAAACAAAACCTGAGACAAATAGAATGCTTGCAAAGAATTCTGTTGCTACTTCTTTTCAAAATAGTAATGTATTTATGGTTGTTATTTTACTTGTAAACCTTTTTCTTCTTCAAAATTCCGTCTTTCAAAATTCACTATAAATGGTGACAAATAATGCCACTTTCTCAGAAATTTAAAGATGGTCAGTGTTGTAGATTGCTTTTCTGAAGTTTTAATATAACATGATTATCATATAGCATAAAAATTGTACTTCCAGTCACAAAGACCACTGGGGAAAGATATTGTTAAGGTAGAGATACAGTAACAACTGTCGCTGCTCTCTCCAGGAACGTGACATAAAGATTCAGAACATGCACCTTCTGCTTCAACAACTTCTTTCTCCCTTATTCAAAATCCCGTGTCTTTTATAATACATGGACTCAAGTACCATATTATTGGTTAAGAGAAGTAACACCTCTCAAAGCTATTGGAAGACTAATAATAGCAGCTGTTTACATTCTTCTTAGTATATTTTCCTACCATTCTCTGGGAACAGTTACACTCAAACATAGCTGCAAATATGCCTGAGATTTCTCTGTAGGCTTCTGACAGTATCCACAACAACTGCTGTATTTTGTTGTTTTTGTATGTAACAGAAGAGAGGAGCAGGCCTACAATCCATTTGAATCATTTGGGTTTTCATTTTTGTTATATCACGGTCTTAGTTAAACCTGGTTGTTGTACAACAGAGAAATAGACTTAATAGATATCACTAAGCACTTGAGAAAGGCATGTCTGGGAAATGTTAGTGTTTGTTTTTGTCTAACATTTTTTAGAAGTGGTATAGAAGAGAACAGAAGAAATTCTGGATATCGAAGCACTGGCTTTCTTGAAAGTTATTGAACTTGTTTGGCACTGAAGTCTTTCTCTAGGAATCTGGACAGACCTCACCACTTTGTCTGCAATAAACTATGGCGAAAAAAAATCCTGTGAGAGAAACTATGTTTGGCAATCATGAGAACAGAGTATGCAAATGTTATGGGGAAATGACGGAAGAATAGCTTTTTTTCTCCTATCTTTTCTTCCTCTTGCCCCTTTTCCTGCCTGTCTGATCTGGTAGGGTCAGTCACTGACTTACCTTGAATGTATTACTAACAGCACAGTGTAAATATGTGGGATGAAGATTATGTAAGTGATGTGATGATAGGGCCCATAGGAATGTTTCAAAATCAATCCAGCTGTCCGTGGATGTCCATCCTGCCATTATGCAGCTTGAGTGATCACACTGGTACAGACACAATTCAAGGCTATACACCTGTAAGGTGCTAGCTGCAGAAGACAGCCTCCATCACGCATGTGCAAGCTTGAATAGATGCCTGCCACTTAGCAAAACTTCATGTTCAGTAATGCAAAGCAGTTTGGCTTCCAGATCTTGGCTCTGTTCCACAAATGTGTTGGCAGTTTTTAGCAGGACTGAATTCTTATCAAAAGTTGGAAAACTCTCACTTCAATTCTTACTTAAAAAGACAGACTGTTAGCATGGGTCTCTCACTAAAATAAGCCAAAGGTGTCTACCTAGTGAAGTAGCTACACTGTATATAAAATCATAATTTATAATTAGCAATGCACACTTAGAAAAAGTGATCTCTCTCTGCTCTATTTTAAAAAGCGAGGAAGGGTATGGAAAGTAATGAAAAGAAAAATCAGCCAGGTCTCTGAAGGAGGAAACAAACTTTCTACATGCTGGTGTCTGAAAGCCTATGAATGGCAGGAAAGAATATAGCATCAGAGGGGAAAAATAGTGACCCAGGTTGTTTGCTTGAGGGGTGTTGAAATTAGCTAAATTTTTGCCAAAAATAAACTATGCAATAAACTATGGAGCCAAATTTT
The DNA here is from genome assembly GCA_013390045.1 of Picathartes gymnocephalus. Lineage (NCBI taxonomy): Eukaryota > Metazoa > Chordata > Aves > Passeriformes > Picathartidae > Picathartes > Picathartes gymnocephalus. The sequence continues at coordinate 22,474 of WEKY01040931.1, forward strand.
TACCAACAAATTTTTCAGTTAAATCAGTCTCCTTCTCAAGTATATCTTCCTTGTTTCCATGGAGAGTACTCATCCTCTAATCCAGCTAAAAAGACCAAATTAATTCCCATGACAAGGGCATGAGACAACTTGTACCAAAGCCTTCCCCACAATGGTCCCTGGGGCTTCAGGATTAGGGGTTTCTAAATTGCACAAGAGGAAGGTTGCTTCCTACTTTTTTTTTAGCCCGTGTCTAAAGACAAATGCCAATGGAATAAGATTCTCGTGGTGACAAATGTGTTTCAGCTTAATGAACACAGATTTTGATTAAACTATTGTGATAAGGTTTCTCCCCAGTCATACCATTGTTGTTTGGAGACAAAAGAGGAGGAGAAATTCTGTAGGATTTTCTTTCTTCTGACCCTCCTAAGGCTATCTGAAAAACATGAGTGAAGCCTCTAATATCTGTTGATGCTGAGAATGAGTAATGTTGCTTGGTGGCAGAGTACATTTGATCATTCTGACTCCTTCCTGATGCACCTGAGACTTAGAGAGCAGTGTGACTAATAACTGCCCCCGGTTAAAAAAAAAAAAAAACTAAATATATTTATCTTCTGACTCTTTTGCTACGGCACCCGATGTAGAAGGAGTGCTGTAATGTCTCAAGAAGCAATAATGATTCTAATAAAACTTTAAGTGATCTCTAAAATAGGTTGGAATAGTACTAAAAGAACACATGATTCTATCTTTCTTATATTATACAGGGACTTCTAGACATGAGCTATACAGATACTCTGGAACTTAGCATCCTTGGCCAAAGCATTCAAGTTCGTATTTCTATAATCATTGCTATTTTTAAGCATCAAAATAAAAGTAGTCTCATGTATTGAAGGTAGTCTGTCTTCTGAAAAAGTCAATTATGTGTAAATGTCCAGATATGAACTCAGGTTCCTCTCTCGACGACCCCAGCTCTTAACAAATAGAAAACCAGAACGGATCTGTCATTTTTCTGTAGCTACACTTGGTGTACTCTGTCTTTCCAGTATTTTTGTGGGTTTTTCCAATGAGGGAAAATAATTGCTGAAACTACATTGGTATATTAGATGTATGGAAGGTCTGAAAAACAACATGCCTATCTAATGGGTCTCTGTCATATCTGTTGTTAGGTAAGCACAGAATTCACCAGAAAGGTAAATGGAATTTCATTCATTAGTGGATATTTCATAAAATATGCTAGACTAGATGGAAATTGGGTTAAGGAAACTGACAGCCAGTATGCCTGGATTGAACTTCTTCAAATATATGACAAAACCAGTGTTTGCTGATTGTCAAAATTGCATAAGAATAATTTCAATTATATCTTCATATTTAAGCTTTGGAACGTTTCTTTGTGTTATGCAATTAAAATGCATGATCACTTTTCTACTAGTCATTACACTGAGATTTTAAGATTTATTTACCTCAATTTTGTGTTGTACAATGAGACTTTGTTACACTAACAGAATTTGAGTTCTACGGCAGCTGTTTGAACTTAATAACTAGAATTATCTTAATGTATTCAACCCGAAAAAAGCAGCTTATAAGTCATAAACTAAAACTATATGGATTTAATAGCCGAAAGCTTGGAGGATTTTTGCACCTTCTGTAAGTCTTGAACTGTATTCTTAAGTGGCAATTTATGTCACTGGTTAAGACAGGATGATCATAAATCTTCATTGTTGTGAAAAGTGCTCTTTTTTATGATATGATAATTCCTTCCACTGTTTTAATTTAATTCATCATTGCCTTTGATATGTATATTAATCTATCTATATCATTTACATGAAAAAAAGTAAAACTTTCATTAAAAAAAATGAAAAAATTGTCAAATACCTTTTCAAAGGGAAGTGATCTTTTAATCAAAGTATCCTGTGCCATTCTAACCTATTTTGCCTGAATTCTGATATTATGTGTAATGAATGAAAAATAAATAGAGCCAAATGCACTCTCCCAACAATCTAACGTATTCTCTTTTTCTCCCTTTTTTCCTTTTTCTATCTTAAAAAATTAATAAAACATCACTTGAATTGCAATTGATATATTACGGTTCTTGCTCTGCATAGTGCTCTGCAGTACCTGAAAAGCTAAACTCATCTCAAGTATCAATGTTATTTTCAGTGAACCCTCCGTGACTTAAATAAAACACTGGGCAGAAAATTGTGTAAAATATGAGTATGGTTCCCGATGTGCATCCATATCACCCATCTTCGTAAAGTTTTTGAATATTGCATGGTTACTGTGCTCTAAAGAAAAGCAAAATATTATACATTCTGATCCTTTCCACATGAAGCCAGCCAGCTTTGGCTGAATAACGACAGCCGAAAGCTAGTGATACATGAGGATAGACCTAGGCTGATCTAAGGGCTTCATCCTGGCTTGTCTCTCCTAGAGTAGGAACCCATTCATGTTTGTGCTAGTGAAAATATTGATGTCATGTTTTACTTCCAGTCAAAAATGAATCAGTCTAGAGAAGAGGCTCGTGCATGGTCTCAGGTCCATTTCAGAGAGATAATCTTTAAATACCCTATATGCTATTAAATCCAGTTCTTTTGTAAATACTTTCAGAATTTAAAAAAATTTTCTTCACAGGATTTAAAACTGAAAGATTGAGTGATATTATCATAAATAGATGGTGTTGTAATGACAGCAATATTAAGACATTTCTCTAACATGTTGGCTCTGAATTCTGTTGGCTTATCTACTTCTACAAATCCAAATTATCACTTTGTTTTATCTTCAAATTTTTTTCTTGTCTATTAGACTTTTACAGAATTGCTGAGGTAGGTTAGAAAGAGATATACATGACCTTTGACCAGACTCAACTCAATAGCAAACTGAGTTTTAATCTACAATGGAAACAGTTGCATTGCCCTTTATTTTTGAAAAAGTTTGGTTTTCACGTCTTCTTTACTGAGACATAATAAAGATTTTCCTGCCTCATGTACTTGAAGGTGTGACTATCTTAATTAAGCCAACGATAAAATCCAGAAATAAAGGGAATTGTTGAACAGTGTAAAGCATTTTGTAGCATTATACACAACCATATCTGAAAAATATTTCCTGATATTAGAAAAGGAAAACCATCTTAAAGTATCATTTTTTATTATATCCTATGTTATTGTACTAGGATATTATCCTTAATCTTTTATGTCCTTCTTTGAATCAACTTGTGATTTCTGTAGAAGATAGGAAATGAGGTTGGGTTAGTCTGCTGCTGTTCAAACTCAGATACGTTGAAATCTTCATGATGGCACTGCGGGATAGTTTCCTTACAAGATCTTTGTTAATATAAATATTGGTTTACCTGTCCTGCTTTTGCATTTTCACAAACAAACGTTTCATAGTAGCTGGCAAACTCTGGTGCATGATCATTTATGTCCAAAATCCGTATGAAGACAGGTATCTGGCTACTTTGTTTAGGATTATCTGAAAAAAAATATATTACAATGAAAAGAGATATGTATATGAAAATAATCGAATAAATTTTTTCCAATAGATATTAGAAATGTTCAATTTTCTTGATGATATTAAAACAATTATATTTCATTTTCTGCTGACATACATTACATATACATAAAAGTCTTATTTATATTTGAAACAAGTTTTTATATATATGTGTGTGTATATATATAATATAAAGTATGCTTAAATTGATTTGTATTAAAAGCAGGTCACTGAGTGGTTATGGAGTTGTATTCTACATATCAGTTTAGCAAATAATTCATAGCAAAAGTTGTTCCATGAGGTTGAGCTATTAAGAAAATACACCTTTTCAAATCAATAAAGCAGTAAAACAATATCTGTCAACAGCACCACCACCAAAAACACACACAAGCACAAAACCACAGAAAACCTAAACCAAAATTGTCCTTTTCCCCCTAACTGTCAAAAACAAAACAATAAAATTACATATGCAGGTTATGATCATCAATCACTCTTCACAAATTTCCAAATTCAAGGTATTGCCATACCTTAGATTCTCTCACTATGCATATTGAAAATGTAGAACATGTTTGACCAAACAATGAAAAGCATTTAAGAGGAAAAGATAGAAGCTATAAATCTTTCTGAAAATGGGGATATGATTCATGTCTCCATATTACCCAACTCCCAGACTCCTAAGCACATTGACTCCAGGGGAATCAATAGGAGAATAAAGGAAGGGAGAAAAGTTTTTCACTAAAATCAGTGTCTGTTTCCCCCTTTGACGACTGTTGCCTCAGAAAAAAGCTAGGCAAGAGACATTCATACCTAAAAGTATCTAACAGAATAGTAAAGAATACAAGTGGAAGATTTAGGCCCAGGGTTTACCTCCGACATGGACGGCAAAGAATTTCCCTAGTCTTGGCTTCAAACAAAGCCATTTTCTGAGATAAGTTAAATCAGTTGAGGTAAAGAGGAATTTGTTCCCATTTACAGAGGTATTTGCATGTCAGGGATAGGGTTGGGATAGCTTGGGATAGAGCCAGTGCATCACACCTGCACAAAATTATTTGATGTGAATTCTCAGGGAACCAGTTAACTTGTCTAGTGAATACTGTACATGGTTTTGTTGAGCCTGAGAGTTCCAAAATATCTTTTAAAAAATGGGCAAAACATATCTTAAAATAATAAATTGGACTTTTAGATATGTGTTTTAAGATGTCTTGTCTATGGATAACGTCTGGATAACACCAAAACTAATGAAACTAGCTGAAACAAGTCATAGAAAATGTAGGATTTATTTCTTTTCTCAGTTCAAATATTCTTATGAGATAAATTTTATCTTCAACTTACTGATTTCAGTTGCTATGACAGTGATGTTGTGCCAGGGAATTTCTTCTCGGTCAAGTGGCTTTGAGAGGAATAAGGATCCATTTCCTGAATAGATGTTGAATATTCTGTCAAGGTCAGTGTGTCGATCTACAGAATATCTGTCAAGACATAGTACAATTGAGCATCACTATCTCCTGTTGCAGTATCCAGTTTAGCTCACAGCCACCTCTAAAATTTTCTAATTTTAACTATGCTTAATCAAGAATGTTTTCCTTACAATTAATCTAAGCTTTCCCATGGCTGCCTGCATGCTCAAATACTTAGAAACAATTTTGAGACTAGTGAGCAGGATGAAGAGCAAATTATGATGTAGGCAGTTTTTAGATTGATAATGGAAATAACATTTTAGCTCATAAAGTAAATTCTGGAATAAAAACTTAAAGTGAACTTTTTTAGATAAGGTTTTTTGCAAATTAATTTTTTCTTAGAGAACTCTGTCACCAAAGGGCACATATTGCAGACACAAGAAGTATCAATTTATAAAAACTATTTTTGAGGTGTCATACCTCAAAACTCACACAGGACCACAAAACTCAATGGAAAAATCTTTCAATTAGTTGTTCTTTAAGATGAAATTTCTTAAAATCTTGTTTTATGATAATTGCTTTTGCTTTTTTCTTACCCAGCATAGAAA
>WEKY01040932.1:0-79868 GCA_013390045.1 Picathartes gymnocephalus
GGGACACAGCAGGGACACAGCACAGAGCGCCAGCCCAGGGTGGCCCAGGCACCCTCTCCTCTGCCCTGGTTCTCGGGATGGTTGGGACAGAGATGCCTTCACTTTGCCGTGCTCTCAAGTGAGATTTATTGCTACAGTCTCTCAGGAGTTTTGGGCACTCCTTCACAGAGCTTTGCCCAAGTCAGCCATCACAAGAGTGATCCCAAGACCACAGGTTACAAGGTCTCTTAAAGGTTAATGGGCCAATAGGTAATTGCTAGGTACAGATATTTTTCTCTTCACACCAATAGTCAATCACATCTGCATTCCATGTCTCTTGCATTGTGGTATTTTTCATCCAACCATGTGCTGTCCCAGAGCTCTCTATTATTTCACTCTACGCTGCCACACCCTTAACTTTTTGCTTTATTCTATAATTACTTCTATAACTAAACTTCACACCGCAAAACCTTCTAATACCTAACCTAACACACTTTTTCTTAAACTACAGACCACGATCTTTGTTATAGTTCACTGAGTTTGGAAGCTTTTCCCATGGCTTCAGGCCAAATCCAGTACACATTTCATAATCAGTGTGAGCGGGCCCAAGGCCTTGAGGATTTTCTGTGCCTTGGACTCCAACACCTGGTTAAATCTCTCTGCTGCTCTCGGGGAAGGGGGTACTGGATACAACTTCTGTGAACTGTTGGGTTTGTTCAATCTGAGCCCATGTGCCTTCTGGAGAACTCTCTGTAGCTTCCCTGTAGCAGGAAAGGGTATCACAGGGGGTGTAGAGCTTCACCCTATTCCTGTGCCAGTGTAAGATGTCTCTGCCTGCCTGCACCATGTGCTGCCGAGCAGGAGTGAGGCTGAGAGCTGGAGAAAACCCTCTGAGAATAAACCGGAATGGAATCCCTTTGAGCAGTGCCAGAGTTCTTCAAGGACAGCTGCCTGTTTCCTAAGAACCCCTCTTCAACGCCTTCAGCTAATTCCCTGCTTCTCCCCTGTCCTTCTACCCCTCCAGGCCAGTGAATGGCTGCAGGACATCCAGGGAGGGGTTGGCTCCCTCACCGTCCTCCCTGTTGCAATCTCCTCTTTGGGAAACTTTCAGAGCTTCTCCAGCAATTCTAGCTGGGCTCTGATTTCAGTGTCCCATTTGCTGGCAAGCCCATAACGACCTGACTGCCACCACCCCCAGAAGGCTGGCAGGGAGGAGCATGGCCCCCTCCTGCAGGCAGAGGAGGCTGCTTCACAGGCTCAGTGTAAAAGGCAACTTCATCACTTTGCAGCCCTGGCTGGGAACCAGAGCTGGCACCAGAGACTGCTTTTTATTAATAACACCCTGGCAAAACAGAACTGGTAGCAGCTTGGGTGGGATTTCTATTTAACCTGTGCCCTCTCATTCTTGGCTTGGCAAACTGGTAGGTCAGAGGGGTTGCCCGTCTCTCGCTGTGGGTGCCCTGGGGGTCACACCTGGCTGTGGTCCCGTGCTCTGCACGTCCAACGAGTCACCAGCTGGCACAGACACAGGGCTCAGGGGCTCTGTATCACATTCCATGTGGACTGCTGGCACGCCAGGCTCTCCGAATCACAGAATCATTAAGGTTGGAAAACACCTCCAAGATGGCCAAGTCCAAGCTTTGGCCGAATCTCACCATGCCCACCAGTGGTACCACAAAGTTCTACAGCTCCAATTCCTTGAACAAAAGTGCCTTGCTCACTAGGGTGCAGTGAGAAAGCCTGAAAAATGAGAGGTGTTTAAGAAACAGGTAAAACTGGATCACCTTCAAATTGCCTTCGCTTAATGCACTGAGTGTTTGTTCTCTGCAGAGCCCTCCAGAGTTCTGAGAGTAGGCAGTGTTTGGTCTTCTACACCATTAACCAGAAACTGGAATAGCAAGACCAAAGACTTCACAGAGACATTCAACATCCCAGCATAAACCCTCAGCCTGTGAAGAAATTCTGGTTTGTGCCTGTCTCAGGGGTACCCAGGCAGCACCCAGGAATCACTGCTTACAGATCCCTGCTCTGAGCACAAACGCCACTCGCTGATGCTGCACGGAGGCACAGCAGAGGTTAAACTTCAGAGCTTGAGCACCAAGTCCCTTCCTTGGCTTCTGCTGCTGCAGCAGGCTCAGTTTCTCAGGCTGAATGAGCTTTTCCCAGCTGCCAGAGTTATTTAGGAGCTCTCAGGTAAGTTCATAGAGGGCAGCGAGCTGTGCACCATCTCGTCTGCGCAGCCGTGCTGCAAGGCAAGGGGAGTTGGCTGAGGTTTAAACCAGGGGCAGCTTCCAGGCTGCCACATCAGGGCTAAGACACTTTTCTGGCCTGGAAAAGGGGGACTCAGCATAACCCTCTGCTCTGGCTTCATAAACATGCCCTAATCCCACAAAAGCCCTGACAAGGATCCCAGCAGGATCTTCATGCTGGTCTCCAGTGGGATGAATGCTCTCACTGAACCTGGCTGGAAGGTTTTTCTTCCAAGAACCTTGTTCTGAGTGAGAAAAAATGCCACGTGCTGTTCTCCGAGGCAAGATTTTTTAGTTTGATCTTTAATTAGAAGAGGGAGAAATTAAGGCAAGAAATGGGGACAATTATGGCAAATCAGAAGAGGAATTTCAGTGCTAGGCAGCAGGGCTGGGCCCCAGCACCTCTGGGGTGCTGCTCAGCCCTGGCTGAGGGGCTGTTCTGTCCCCCAGGTTTATGGAGCAGAGCCCTTCCCTTTTTCCAGAGATGAAACCCTTTGCCAAGGTGACTCATCCACCTTGAATTGGAGGCAGCTCCCCTCACTGCCGTGCTGGAGAGACGTGCAAAGACCAGTGGCCTTCCCTTAACTGCTGAGATGATATCAGTGGCCAGAAACAGCATCCAATTTCCTGATCCTTTGTTTGAGCAACAAACAAATAAGATACGAGCACTGGAGCTACTACAGGCACATCTTCTTCATAAATATCGAGAGGCACGAGGCTCTGGCATTAAACACCCAACTCTAAATAATGCCTCGAGCCAGAGTTGTTACCCAGTGCCTTGAATACAGCCCCACTCCATCAGCAGGTTACAATAATAACAAATAAAACACGGAATTATAGCTGTGCAATACTTGAAAATGAGCCTGTCACTTTGTGTCTGGGCTGGAAATCAATCACCAAGTCTTCGAATCAGGTTCTGCTATTAAGGGCTGGAAGCAGGAAAGATTAAAGACACGTCCATGGAATTCTCTTTCCTCAGGTGTGCTGATCTTCCACAATTCTGGATGAATTTTTTTTTTTTCTTTCCTTTGCTGTGATTTCTATCATCTGTATCCTTTGAGGTTGTTATTATTAACTAGTGCATGTTAAAAGGAGCTGTCTCATGGATGGGCAGGGAAAGGGGGAGATTAAATTCATGTGACTTTGCAGCTAGGGTAACAGGCACGTGCAAGACTCCTCTTCCACAGCAGCAAAATGGAGGAGTTGATGGAGCCCCAAAGTTCCCAGCACCCTTTCTACTGCCTGCAACCACGCTGCCTGCAGCTCTTCTGTGGGATCCTCTTGGGCTTCAGAGCCAGCTCCAGCAAAAGATTTCTGGAGGGCAGGAAGCCCAGCCTGGGCAGTGTTGTGTCGAGGGCACGCTGAAATCCATGCTCCAAGCCTTGCCTTTCTGCAGCAGCGTCAGAGCATCCCTGTAAACAGCATTTTGTTTCCTGTCATGGGGGAACAAAGCCCATGGAAGGAGAGAAATATCTCTGAGCAGGGATGCAGCACCTCTTGGCAACTGCCCTTCAAGGCTCCCGTGGGTCTCCTCTTACTTTTTTCCTCTGGTTGTTTAAAGGAGGCTTCTTGCCCCCACTCCCATCACCCCACGGTGGCTGGAGCAGAGGAAGGGGACGTTGTGAAGTGGGCAGGAGCCCGACGAGCTCTGGGGAAGGGGCTCCCATCTCCCTGAGTGACAGTAATTGCTGCTGGCTGTGCCAAGCTGGAAGCACAGGCGGGGCTCTGCGTGACTCAACAAGTTTCTCTGCTTAAATACCTTTTAAACTTACAAAACGGAGTGCTTTTTGCCTTTGCTCTTCCCTCCCTCTGCTTCCCCATTGAGCGCTTGCAGAGAGCTTTGTTTTAACTAAACAGCTTTTTACGTTGCACGCAGAACCATCGCGTTCCACGCGTTTGTTTTCCCTCCTCCCTGACAGGCTCTGACATTATTTTGACGAGAAGATTCCCCAGCACTTTGAAAGGATGTTCAGCCTTCCTTTGCTTTTTAACTCTCTGAGCCTCAGCAAGCCTGTAGCAGCTCCTGAGGGAATCTGCTGAAATTTGGGGAGCTCCAGTGGCCAATTCCCTTTTCCCCCTCACTTAGCAAAAGGCCGAGGAGATTTTGTCCACCCAGGGAAATTGCCTCATGTGCCTGTGCTGGGTGGATTATTCTGCTGTAGATATGCTGGATTAGTAGCCTGTGGAGCTGAATTTTGATTGGAATAGTAAATCCTTGCCACGCAGGCAAATCCTCATGGAGAAACACTTCCTGACCACAGAAGATAGGAAGAAAGCTGCTTTGCCAAATACGAGGAAAACCTTCACTATCTTGGCAAGAGAACACAATATAAATCATTCCTTCATTGCAGGGGCAAGGTGTGTGGGGGCAGACAGTGCTGGGGAAGGTGTGCAGGTGTGGGGAGGGAAGGAGGGCATTTTTTTTACCCAGATCTGACCAACGTGAGGATCCCAGCAAAGCTGGCTTGAGAGTGTCTGTGCAGGGATTGGCTTTGGAGCAAGTTTCAGCCCTATTGTAGCCTGATTTCACAGCCTGATTCTGCAGCATTGCCTCTGCAGCAGTTTCCCCCAGTAGCTGAGGTTGTCTGGCAGAACTGGGAGAATGGGGACAACTCCAGGGCACATTTTTGACCTGCTGACACCTGGGGCTCGGTGCTGCTGCTCCCCTCTGCCAGCACCTGAGCTGTGTCACCCTCTTGTCCAATAATACACAAAGGTGCAGCTGCCCATCAGGGCCTTGAAACCTGTCCCAGAGGACCCCATAATCAATACAAACCCCAGTCAGGGCTTTTTCAGCTTCATCAAACTGTTGACTGTCCTAAAGGCCTGTTTGGGAATGCAGGAAGGGTGTCCTGCAGCCAGCTGCCCTGCCCTGAGCTTTGGGAAGGTGAGCGTCCTCCCTGTTGCCATGAATTCGATTCCCTTTGCTTTCATTGATATCAGGAATTTAATTCTGTCTTCCTGTAGGGTGAGCAAAAAATAGGGGAGGAAGAAAGGGAAGACAAGGAAGGTGCTTAAAGACCAGGAGCTGTATTTTTGTGCTTGAAATTGGGAGCTTTTCAAAGCCTTCCAAAGGAGCTTGGAGGAGTCCGCAGGTAGGACATGCTTTTGAATTTCCTGACATCTCTTAATCATTAGCTGCATCCAAGGGGAATTAAAGAACGTCAATCAACATAAGTTATTCTTCATGGGAGCAACCAGCAGGCTGGGCAGTTTTTATTGTAACTCGAGCAGGAAATTGAAATATCAGCATCGGAGTGTGAAATACGCCATTGCAGAGAACTCTCCTTCATAATGCAGGAGGAGGAATGGAAAGATTACACACTATTAGTCCTACTAGAAGGTCGCTCTTAATCTGCCTTAAATTACAAAAAAAAAAAAAATATTTGGAAGTGTTAACAGTTGTCTTGTGCCCTAAAATTAGGGGGGGGAGGGGGGAGGGGTGTCCCAGGCATGTGGCACCCAAAGAGTTGAGACCAGAGGGGGTCTCAGCAGGGAATAGCTGAGCTCCACATTTCCCAGGGGCTCCCCTGCTCACCTTCCCTGTGGCAGCAGAGCAAGGGGGTCCCCACTGTGGGACTGCAGCCCTTTGGGGACACAAGAGCAAACTCAGCAGCAGGGGACGGTGCTGGGGGGGCACGTGGCAGGAGGCCCTGCAGGGCTGGGCATCCTCGGGTCACTCACTCCCCTTCTGGGCCAGCCCCTTCTCAGGCCTCAGAGCTGCGTCCTATCTCACAGCAAGGGAAATCTTGAGCCACCTTAGGGGTGTTTGGTTCAATTTGAGGCACTTGAACCCACAATTCAGTTGAATCGCTAGTAGTTTGGAAGCAGGGAGGGCTGTCCTTCTCATCAGAACAAAAGAATGACGTTTGGTTAACGCTCAGGAAAAGAAAATTCCAAGGAAACGTCTTCCTGGCCCTAGTGGATTGTTTTGGTTCAACTGCGCGGAGTCGTTTCACCCAATAACGCTGAACGATTTCGTTTGGGCTTTTATCGTATTAAAATATTAACTGCAGAATATAAAACCGTAATAAAACCTTAGAATTAATATTTTAATACAATCCAAAGATTGAAAGAAAACATTAAAACTGCAGAGGAAGAGTAGGGTGGGGAAGGCAGCACACAGACAAGGGAGATTGATGCACATCATCAGCCAGGCCTGTCTTCTCTTCATCCCAATCATCCTGACGTGCCCACTGCAGCTGGGCAGCTCTGCTGCTTCCTCAGCATCTGGGAAGCTCCTTCTTTCTTTAGATTTAAGAAGAGACTCGGGCAAGAAGGGAAAAAAAACCTGTCCTCACTATTTTTGTAAACGAACAACTCCTGATCTTTAAGTTCACACCAAGGAGACAGATGCACACGGAGGCCCCGAGCTCCGGGGCACCGTGAAGAATGTCACTGAGCTTGGAATGCATGGAGGGAGAAATTCCCTTGCAGGGGAGAGAGTTTATGTCTACAGTATGTCAAGAGGAAAAGGAAAGAGAAAGCAAAGTCTCGGAGGGGTAATTTTTATAGCATGCATTGAGAGAAGAGACAAAGTTTGCCGGCTCCCAACAGCTGACGATCCGTTATTGCTGCACAGTTCCTGTTACCTTGGAAGAATAAGAATATTTCAGAGCAAATGAAGGCATAATGTTATTTACCAGCCCTGGCCTTTTTAGGGCCATTCATTCTCTTGCTCACAGCCTGCCCTTTCATTCTGAAGGGAGCAGGGACGTGGACAGATGTGCGGTGAGATTATTTACTCTGCCTCAGGTGCTCCCAGCCCGCTGGGGCTTTGGGGATCAGCCCTTGGTGCACGGGGCTGGTGGTCAGAACAGCTCTGTGTGACCCCACAGCCAGAGGGGAATCAAAGCTGCCTTTCAGATGCTGGCAGTGCCCCAGAGGAGAATTGATTTCAGTGGCAACTGGGGCTGCCAGGGAGCCAGGGCAGGGAAGGGCTCACACAGGGGGTTCGTGTTCTTTAGGTGTGCCCTAAATACACAGTCAGTAACTGGCCCCGCTGGGCAGTGATGAAATCTCCACTGAGGCTGGAGACTAGTTGGACTATTTGAACCAAGAAGCCCTGAATTTCCCTTTTATGGTGTTCACTTCTAACAGAATTAAGCCTTCTATTGCTGGGCAGAAGATTAACGGGTTGGAGAAGCCTTAAGGAATCTGCCTTACCTCTTTCTCTCAGACATGGAATTTGTGCTCATGGATTTTCTGATCTTTGCTATCTGCTGTCCTTATCCCAGGTTTCCTGGTGTCGGGCAGAACCTGGTACTTTTCCTTAAATCTCCAGTCAAAGCCTGGGAGTTTTGGCCTCTGGTTTGCTCAGAGGAGAGCTCCAGCCATGGAAACAGAGCTTTGGAGAGCCCTTGTGGCTCTCCAGTGGAGTTTGCTGCTGTATTTAACTCCTGCTGAGGAGAAGACTTTGAACAGAGAACTTCTTTTGACCTTCACTTGTGCCTCTGAAACTTTGTTCTCCAGACAGTGACTGATGGGTGAATAAAAGTGCTGGAAAGTGCCCAAAGCCTCAAAGAAAGCAAGGAGCTTTAAACCAGAGCTAGGAACCCACAGCGGGATCTCAGGAGAAAGCTGAGGAGCCACAGGAAGGAGGGAGGGAGGGACACCTGAGAGGCTGCCTGGATGCAGGTGACTCTGTGTCTGTCACATCCAGCCCGGCCACTCTGCGCCGTCCAGTCCAGTGCCTCTGCTTCCCAGTCAGGCCAGGGAGACTGGGCACTGCATCGCCCATCCCTGCAGCCCTCTTCTTCCTCTTCTTCCTCTTCCTCTTCTTCTTCTTCTTCTTCTTCTTCCTCTTCGTCTTCGTCTTCGTCTTCATCTTCTTCTTCTTCTTCTTCCTCTTCTTCTTCTTCTTCTTCGTCTTCTTCTTTTTCTTCTTCTTCTTCTTCTTCCTCTCCTTCTTCCTCTTCCTCTTCTTCTTCCTCTTCTTCTTTCTCTTCTTCTTCTTCTTCTTCTTCCTCTTCTTCTTCCTCTTCTTCCTCTTCCTCTTCTTCCTCTTCCTCTTCTTCTTTTTCTTCCTCTTCTTCCTCTTCTTCTTCTTCTTCGTCTTCTTTTTCTTCTTCTTCTTCCTCTTCCTCTTCTTCTTCTTCTTCTTCTTCCTCTTCCTCTTCCTCTTCTTCTTCTTCTTCTTCTTCTTCTTCTTCTTCCTCCTCTTCTTTGTCTTCTTCTTCTTCTTCTTCTTCTTCTTCCTCTTCTTCTTCTTCCTCTTCAGCCTCACACCTCGGCCTGGCCCATGCAGGCTTTGCAGGGCTGCAGTGGTTGGTGTGGGCTCTGCCAGGGGCTTGGGATGGGTCCCAGGGACCTCTCAAACAGCAGTGGATCAGCCAGGGCTGGGGCAGGGCCTCTCAAACCCTCCCAGCTCACCCACTGCCAGCCTGAAAAATCCACTTTTCACTGCTCTCTGTTAGAGACTCCTCACCACCAGGTGCTGGGGCTGTGTTGGGATCGCCTGAGGAGGAGGGAAGAGCCACATTATTTCTTGTGTTGGAAATCATCAGAGGGAAAGGCACAAGAGATGGAGGGAATAGTGCTGGTTAGAAGAGGCTCTGCCTTTGAACCGTTATCACCTATTTTATGCCTTTCCTTGGACATCATCTGTGCCTCACTGCTGGATGGAAGGCTGTGGATTCTTGGAACATCATCACAGCTGTTTCACAGCAATTGCCCTCATCAAATCCATCGGGAGGGCAGTTTAAAGCACTTTGTGCTTTGGGGATCACTTTTTGGGGTCATGCTGGACCTCGCAGAGCTTCCAAAGAGCAGGGCTGAGTCCCCACCTAACCCATCTCATAGGGAGTGAGTCCGTTTGGCCCCTGTTGCTGCTCTCCTCTGGTGCCTCGGGAACTTGGGAGGAGCAGATCAGTCACAGATAACTGGGATCTCCAGCCCGTTTGTGCCAGAAATCTGCCAGCTTATAATTAGCCTCTATGAATAATTCATGGCAGCCGCTGCGTCCATCAGACCTGACAGCCGTAATCGTTTTGCCAGCGAAATATGGGGTTTGTCTTATTTGTGAAAACGATTCAAGCAGCATTTTTCTGGGTTTTGTTTTTTTTTTTTAATAGAAAAGGGAAGGCTACATGTGTCCGTGCCTGTATAGAAATATATATATTATGTACAAATGTATAAAAACAGATATATCCCCCAGGCACACACATATGAATATGCTCTGCATGCTCACTCTGTAAAAGAGTCTCTGTTTGGATATCATGGATCAAACCTATCAGTGATGTAATTGATTAAGCCAATGGGATTGCAGCAGGAATGAAGACATATTTATATCTGCTCTCTTTTACGGTCTAAAAATACCCTGTAATTCTGAATGGATGTGTTTTTAGGCAGATGGATGAGTTTTTAGGGAGCTGCATTTAGAAATACCTCCAGTCCCGTATTTTGTTGTCGTTTTTGGAAAGCAGAGAAGGAGATCTGAGTCCTGGGGTCCTGTCAGGAGCCTTCAGATGTCCTGTCTCTTTAATGCTCCATCACTCTCTCTGTGCTTTCATTCTTAAATACGGGATGGATCCAGGCTTTATTAATTTATAACAATAGCTGATGGGTGCTGGGGAATGAATGGGGCTAGGAAATATCTGACATGGCAATTAGGGCTGCTATCACAGGGAGGTTTGATTTTTGCTGGAAGGCAATTTGCTGTAAACCACCAAGGTTAATTAATTGCCGGGTGGGGGAGGGATGTGTGGGAAGGAAAAAAAAAAAAAAAACAAAAAACATGCAAATGATTTGGGCAATAAATTCCCTTCCTGCCGTGGTGTAAATCTGGAGCAGATCCCCTGATGTTTGCTTGGTTATCTGTTGTACATGGCACAGCCCTTCCGAGCACGCTGGGGATGGTGTTCCAGGCAAAGGGAAGGGTGGTGCAGACCAGCAGTTTCCTCAAAATTCAGCCTCGACCTCTCGCTGCACACTCGAATTCCAGAGGCACATCACAGGGTCCCTGGTGGTTTCTCTCCCCTGGCAGGAGGTGGTGCAGCCCAAGGGGCACTGGGCTCTCTGCAGGTGCCCCAGGGCTTTCAGTCCGGTGGTGTCAGGATGGTGGGAAATCATCTCCACGTTTTGTCCTCCTGGTTTTTTGGCATTTTTGCTTTTCTCCCTGCTCCTCTGGGTTGTGCTGTTCAGTCCTTTGATGTCACTGCACTAGCAAGAATGGGCTCAGGTTTGGGGTGCAGTAATCAAAAAGTGAAATTTCCCAAGCACTTTCGGAGTGGCTGCAATGTTTTTGGCTTACATTTCGGCACCTAACTCAGACTGAAACTTACAGCAAAGCTCAGTCTCCTTACAAGAGCCTTTAAAACTTCTTCTCAGAATCCAACATGGATTATAAATCATTAGAACAGATGAGGAGGGATCCAGAATGGATAAGGCACTGGCAAAATAGATTAGGTAGAATATAGAACAGATCTAAAAGCATGAACAGCCAGGGAGATTATTAGCTGAAGATGAGATTAGATAGAACAGCTCTTCTGCTATCCCTGGCTTTCCTGTTCAGTCTCACAGCCAAAAGCAGTTTGTGCAACAATGCCAGAAATCAAAACATGCTTCCTCTAGGATTCAAAATTCACCAGCGTTTGAATTTGTCCAGAACTCTGTCTCCACCCCCGCCTGCCTGTCTGTTCTGAGATGGAAAAAGAACACAGAGGAAGGAAGGGTGAGTGGAGCACTCAGCACGGGCTTTTCTAGAGTTAGGGTGCAATGGGCAACCACTTGTGAGCTCAACTTTGGTTTTCTGGAGCTAAAAAAGAGGGAAAGAGCCCAGGGAGACAAAATCACTCAGGGCTTGGGGCTTTATGTATCTTCTGCACACCAGCAGCTGTTGGAGTTGACCCTTTGGCTATCTTGCTTACTGTGGCTGGAGATTTTTAATGTTTGTTTTTTCCAGAAGCAATCATTCCAATGGATGGAAATGCACTTAAAGCTTCTTAGGTGATTAACTCATTTGCTTTGGTTCATGCTATTACTGGAAAACGCCATCCATTTCTTTCCATTAAAGAGGAAAGGGAGAGGTTTGCAGAGGGGAGGTGGCAGTGAGACCCTCCCAGCGGGCCAGGAGCTGTTCATGCAGCAGGAGTGAGCTGAGCACTTGCAGACACCACACACAAACCACGGAATCCCCTTGCTAACACACTGCCAGCAGGAACTTCCCACACTCTGGAATATTCACGCGTTCGTGCACCATTTTAATGAACTTACCAACACATTCCTGAGCTACCAAGTGAACATTTATTGATAATTATGCTTTGGGATCACCTCGTGTGTAATTCCTGGTGTGGTAAATATGACACCTCCCCTCTGTGTCTGGCCAGCCCAGCTCACAGGGTAAGACCCCTCTGCAAGGGGGGAGGCTCCTTCCCTCCCATCCCAGCCAGCCCTCAGCCCCGTCTCACTCCGCTCTCACCAGGCAGCATATTCCCCTTCCCTGGGTGTTGGGAAAGGAGCTGCTGGGAGAAAAGTGCAGAATTTCCTGGGTGATGGCTCACATTACCAAGGCGAATGCGTGCTGCGGGGCAGCAGCAGCAGCATGAGCAGCCACGGCAGATTCTCGCTGCAAATGTTACAGGGATTTCCAGATGAGAATTAATGGACTTGCCTTGGCGAGCGTGGGGGAAAATGTTCTACGTGTGGTTGTTTATTATTTCTGCTACAGTCCCTGTTCTTGCTTATTGCTTCCATCTGTTGGCATCAAACTATTGGCTCTTGTCTTATCACGGGGATGTAAAACCTTCACAGGCAGGGAGCGTGGTCTGCTGAGAGGCAGAACAAAGGCGCTGGAGAAATTCCGGTGTTTAAAGACTGGGCTGCCTTAGAATCAGTTCCAGAGAGGAGCTCAGGTACTCAACACCCAGAGGTTTCAGCTGGGAGGAAATATGTTTGATGGCCTGAAATATTAAATGCATCAATTGTTACCCTTTAAGTCTTGTGTAAGCTGTTTGCTCCAGACCATCATCTCTCAGTTGGTGCCTCGGGACATCGCTGCCTTTGCTGCTCAGGGTTCTTGGGGAACTGATCAACCCAGACCAATTCCTGCTCAAAGACCACTTGAGCTCCTACTTGGCCTCAAGTTGTTCTGCTAATTCTTCCTTGCTGTCCTTAAAGCTGCCAGATTAGGCAGGACGTGATCAAGCAGCTCAGCTGGGAGATCCAGAATCACTGTGAAAAAATAAAGCTGCTCTCCAGGCTGTGTCTGCATCCAGGCAAAGAAACTGATTTTGAAGGACCCATTGGTGGCTGGAAGACTCCACAAACAAAACTCTCTGTCCCTGCACTGCCCCAGGAGATGCTCTGGGTAATGCCACGTGGGTGGCACGAGCACTGCCGTTTATCCACGGTGGTTCAGGCAGCTTGGCAGGAATGGGAGATGCTGCACGAGGTTGTGTGCTGTTCTACAAATTTTAATCCTCACTTTGAATTTTCCAGCAGAACGGGTTTGTTCTGCCTCTGGGCTGGAGGGAAACTTCTTTTGGTTACCCTGGAAACATGAAGACGACAGAGCCATCCTTCACTGGCAAGAGGGAGAGGATGAGAGAGAAGGACACGACAAAAAATGTGAGGGGGGAAGACCAAGGGAGTAAAAAGGCCTTTCAGAGGTGCCATC
Organism: Picathartes gymnocephalus; assembly: GCA_013390045.1. NCBI lineage: Eukaryota > Metazoa > Chordata > Aves > Passeriformes > Picathartidae > Picathartes > Picathartes gymnocephalus. Next base: position 12,844 of record WEKY01040932.1, read on the forward strand.
TTGCCCTGCTCCTTCCAGGCTGGGAGCAGGGGGAGTGCTGAAGCTGCCACCAGAGCTCAGCATTTCCCAGCACCTGCTTGGCTCTCCCAGAGCTGCTGAATCACTGGAGTAATTCTGCTCCACTTTGCCAACCAAGCAACGGGTGATGGATTCATGTTAATACCTGCTCGCTCCCTTCCCAGCTCGGGCAGCCTGGAGTCAGGTCATTCTTTGTATCCTCAATCTTTTACCTCAATTAAACCCGGGGTGCTGTGTAGGCAGAGCAGATCCATGAGGAAATGGCCAAGCTGCTGGACACTGCCCATGGAACAGGAGGAATCCAGACATGCCCACTTGGAAGCCACTTCCCCTCCACAGGGAGCCCAGCAGGACATGGAAGCAATGCACCTGATTGCAGCCAGGTGGGAGTTCACACCTCCTGGTTAGCTGCCTGTGTGAGGAAGGCACCGGGTTATTCTTGTCCAAGCAGCCACAGAAGGAGCTGTGAGACCCAGGGTGGCAAAGCTGACCACGGACAAGACACAGGGTAGGGAAGGTGCCTTAAGTTTTAAGGTTTTTCTTTTCCTGTTCGGCTTTAGCTGAATATTCAGTGTCACTGAGCTCTCCTCACAGGGCACTCACACACAACAATTCTCTCCAGCCCAACATTCCAGGACAATCCTTCCCACCCTCAGCAAACTCAAAAGCACCAACAACGTCCAAAAGAGGAGGCCGAGCAAGGAGGATGGAACTCCATCATTCCCAGGGATTCCTTGGCCAGTTCAGCTCCAGGTGCAAATGGAGCAGAACTGCTCCAAGTGTGAAACCCCGTGCCCAGGCCCCGTTTTGGGTGCATCTCGAGGCCCATCCTGGCAGGGCTGCAGCCGGGCTCTGGCATTGCCAGGCTGTGCCCTTGGAAGGCCTTGCCATAAATCCCTGCTTTATCCCTCTCCTTTTTCCTGCCCTCTGCTCCAGCTCACACTGACCAGGTATCAGAGGGACTGGGCTCTGTGTTTCTGTGCAGACAGCCAGCAGGGAAGGGTGCCCTTGGCTCCAGGTGAGGCTGGAGCATTTCTGGGGGTTGTGTCCTCGGTGGCAGCTTCAGAACAAACTGGAGAAGTTTTCTCTTCTGGATCCTGGCACAAGCAGCTGGGGGAGACCTGCAGCTTGCCATGAGCTGCATCCCTTGGTGTACACATCCATACACATCCACTCTGCAGAGTGTGAACTCAGGGCAGGGATCTGCACTCAGCTCTTGAGTTACTTGGTGTCATCACTCGTCCTGGAGGGCACAGGGCAAGGAAATCCACATTGCCACAGAATCCCTTTTCTTGTGCTGTGAACTGGGAGCTCTGGAGAAGATAAACCCCTCTTTAGTGTCTTGGTGAGCTTATAATTAAATTATTCAAATAAAAGGATGTAGATTTCTGCACCTCCCACTGAACTTGCAGGAGTTAGACTCAGGAATATTGTTTTTTCCAGCTGGAAATTTGAGTGAAGAGCGGGTGGAAAGGACACTGTGATGCAACATCCAGCTGCTTAACGCCAGGATATGAAGTTCCTGCCCCACTACGATCCCTGTGCTCACCTCCTGCTTCCATGCCTTGATGATATAAACCCCCTTCCTGCACTTTGTCTCCCTTCTGCCCTCCAAAGCACCAGCTCATATTAATCTTCTCTCTCCCTGCTGAGTTGCAAAGTGCTTAAAAAGGCAAGGACTCCATTTTCTTGCTCTTAGGAAGTCCCCCGTGCTCTCATGGCACCATGCAAATAAATACCTGGCAACGAGCCTCTCATCCACGCTGCTCCCGGGGACAGGGAACCTGGGGCTCACCCCAGAGCTTGCAGGAGTGCCAAGGAAGAGGTGTAGAATCACAGAATAGTTTGGCTTGGTGGCATCTCAGAGTGGTGCCACCCCCTGCCATGGGCAGGGACACCTTCAGCAAAACCAGGCTGCTGCAAGCCCCGGGGTCCAGCCTGGCCTTGGACACTGCCAGGGATGGAGCAGCCACAGCTTCTCTGAGAAACCCGTGCCAGGATGTTCCCCTCTCCCTGCTGAGCAGCTCTGTTCTCCACCTGCCCCCCTCTCTGCCTCGCGCTGCTCCTCCCCTGCTCCCACTGCTCGGCCTTTACGTCTCCAGTTTTCCACTTCTCGCACTCCTGGTGTCCCATCACCGCCCTGCTTCTCCCAGCTCTGCTCTGGGAACGACCTCAGCTCCTCTGCAGCCCGGGGAGCAGCAGAGAACACAAAGGAACCCTTTCCCTTGCAGAAGGATGATAGGCAGGCTGGGCCAGGGAGGAGTTGTTGGTTTGGTGGGTGTCGGAGGAGCTGCACGGGCTGAGACCTCGGCTGCAGCCACAGCTCTGAGCTGAGCTGGATTTTAACCTGCCACTGCCACCTGCGGGGCTGTCGGTGCCAGCAGCAGGGCCCGGCAGTCCCGGGAGGATGCTGAGCTCTGCTGTGGTCGTTGTCCTCTTCCCCAAGGAAGTTTGCAGTGCCTTTTCCCCCCCTTGCCCTGAGCAGCAGCAGCAGCAAGAGACAAGTGCAGCAAATGCTGTTTGACAGCGTGGTTTGGATGCCTTTCAGGTGAAAACACAAAAAAACCGCCGAGCTTGTTTGATCCTGGCTGTACCTGCCTTCCCTACTCGTGTTTGTGCTCCTCCATGTCATTACAGGATTAAAGCATCATTAGCACACAAGGAAAGCCTTTGATAACACTCTGCCCTGTTCTCCCCCTTGTCTTTCCTTTTTGCATTTCTCCTGCCCCATCCTCTTTCCTTTTTTTTTTCCCCCCTCTTTCCTCTCTCTCTCTTTTTTTTTTTTTTTTAATTAATCTAGTCTTTTTTCTTCCCAATCATTTAACGGATAATCTGGAGTAAAGCCTCCCCAAGATACAATCCATGGCAAAGGGCTGATTCTGGCTGTTCTTACACCAGTGGGGATATTGGTTTCAGAGTGACAAACTGGAGGCAGCACCAGCCAGTTCAAATCCATGCAGCTCTACCCAAGTCCACTGCAGCTGAGTTGGTGCAGAGGGTGGGGAGCACAAGCAGGATCCTGGTGCAAATCCGGGAATTATTCCACTGACATCGGGAAAGCTGCTTCAGATTTCCACCAGGAAAGCAGCGATCAGGACGTGGCGTTCAACATCCCCTCCTCAGCTCAGCGCTGAGAGCTGCAGCCTTCGGAGCAGCTGCTGTGGAATGCCAGCAGTATTTTTAATAAGGGTGCTGAGACCAATCTACTCCTGTATGGCAAACGTGACAGCAATTCCGATCGAAAGCCTCTGTTTTCCAGACAGACACTCAGCCAGTTAGTGCAAACAAAAAGGCACTTGTAACTCCAGTCCTTTAATCTTACTCTTTGCTTGGTGCTAGATAAGGCGTCTCGACATCAAATTGCACTAATGTGGTCCTCTGAAGATTAGCACTGTGGACAATGCTCGTCCTCTGGCTTTCCCTGATACGGTTGCTGAGTGTAGCGAGGTCTAGTGGTCAAAGCAGGGATGCTGGGATGGAAAATGGGCTGTTCTCACACTCCTCCTGCCTCTACCTTCCAGTCTGCCACTGGCTGACCTTGCCTCTTGGTTTTTTTCCAGCTGTAAAATGGGCGTAAAAGATACTAATTGCCCGGGTGGGGAACTCGTTAGGGGATGGTTAATGATTATTGGCTTGAAAATTATAGAGAAGAGTGGAAAAGAAACAGAAGGAAGGTTTTGCAACGAGGGTGGGATGCAGGAACTGCTTCTCCAGAGATCCTGGAGCCGTTTCCCACATACGGTCTCATCCCTCTCGTTGGAATGAAGGGGCAAAAATCGTAAGGTCAAGAGATTTGCTCAAGGTCATGTGAGAAGTCTGGAATGAACCCAAGCGCTGCAGGTGCTGCCTGTGCACGGACAGGCTGGGAAGGCTGTCATCTCACACAACCCCTCCCCACCTGGGGTGCCTTGGGCAGAGCTGGTGATGCCTTGGATTTTAACTTTCATGTTGCTCCAATCCTGCAGCACTCAGTGTGTAACTCTGAGCTGTCCTGTAACCTGTGAGCTGCTGCTCTCTCAGACTGTGACAGACACAACAAACCTCTCCAGGCTGGCTCTGCAGGGACAATTCGGGCTGTGCTGGGCCCAGAATGTGTGACCCAACATCTTGAGAAAGCGGGGGGCAAGCTGGGGAGAATTCCATCAGTAGCTGAAGTTTTAATTGGCGAATTTATGCTGACATGCAAATGGACCAAAACCTATAACTGGGGTGAGAACTGGTGACTTGGGGTCCATCCTGGGGGTCCATCTCAGGGTGCAGTGGCAGCCTGGGGCTCCCCAGGGTGAACCTTTGAAAGTTTTCAGATAAATCTCCACCTTTATTCCCTTACTCCTATCCAGTCTCTGTTTCCAGGGAGCCCATTCAGGCATCACTGGGACCAGATCAGATCCAGTGCAGCAGCACTGGAAGGGGAGAAAGGACTGCACAGCTGCCCTCTTCTCCATCCCATGGCACACCCAGCCACCCTTCGGAGAAGTTGTGCTGTTCCATGACTGTGGGTCTGTCCCAGCACCTCTCTGTTCATCTGCCTGCCTGGCTCTGGGCCCCTCCGTTGAGGAAGGACGTCGTAGAGAGTGACAAGAAAGATGGGTTTGCTGCAATTCCCCCTGGCTGTGCCAGAGCTCTGCCCCACACCTGGGCTGGGCACACCTGGCAGAGGCATCCAGAGGATGGAGAGGCAGGAGGAGGTGGGGGTCAGGAGCTGCAAGGTGAGGGACCACGAGTGACTCAAGGTGTGGAGCCTGACAGCTCCGTGCCAGCTCTGGCCACAGAGGGGAACGAACCTCACCAAACTGCAGCTGGGAAGGCTTCCAAATCCTGCTCTTGGAGGTTTGCATAAATCTCTCTAAAATTCATCCAACAGCTCCAATGAAATCCAGGAAGGAAGGAAGCACTCCTGCATTTCAATCTGCACGCAGTTGCTCCCCTGGCTTTGAAATCCGGAGATGCCCACCCCTCCATCAGCCCAGGAGCAAGGTATATTCCAGATGGTTCCCCCATCCTCAAAAACTGCACTGCACAGCCGATTAAATTCTGCTTGTTGTAATTAAGCCCGACACAATTAGCTGTCAAGCAGGGCACTCATCTGTTTTATGTTGCAATCTCTTCAACAGGCAAGGCTGCTAGACAAGATTGTCACTTTTCGAAAAGATTTTCATTAGTTACCCTGGGCTCTGTGTCAGACACTGAAATATAAAAATGTGTTCTGTAGCCGAGTCAGGGAAATTCTCATTTAATGTTCCACACAGTATTATGAAAGTAATGTACTCTGAAAATGAATGCATTTTGGAACATTTTGGAAGAAATGCAATTTGTCTCCTAAGTAATAACTACATGTTCATGAATTTACTGATTTTTTTTTCAATATGCCTTTCATAAAGTTGGGAAGACTTTTTCTCACCTAAAATGAGACGAAGAGAAACTGTTGATTTTAGTGTTAGTCCCCGTCCCTCCTTCTCTCCCTCCCTCTTTCTTTCATTCCTCCTTTCTTTGCCATCACTTCTGTGCACTCTCAGTATAAGGACCAGGCTTTGTCCAAGCTTGGCATGGAAGAAATACGCAGCTCAGAAATGGAAAAAACAGGAAATAATTGTGGTTGGTGAGGAAAAAGGGAGCCCCATCTTTCCAATGCTTCAAGAACAGAGAGCAAGGAATCCCCTGCTGCTCCTCACAATCCCCCAGCCAGGAGATGCAATTACAGTTTCCCCAAGTTTGGTGGGATGGTGAATTTTCTGCATTGCTAAGGGCAGAGGGGTCAAACACACCAAGTCATGGGTGCATGTCACCACCAAAATTCAGATTTGCAGTCAGTGAAAATAAGTATTCCAAGCTTGAGGAGTCTTCTCTTTTCCTTACAAATAGGTGCTGGATTCCAGAACAAACTCTTCAGCTCTCTCCAGTCAGTGCTTTGCCTCCCTCTGCCCCAGTTTGTGTGAAATTGTACCTTCAGCTCCAGAGCTGAAGCATCCATGACTGCACCCAGATCCAAAGGCCTAAACTGGGTACCTTGCACAGGCATGGTGACAAGAAACAGAGCTGAAAAGCCACTGAAAGTAGAGGCTGAGCTTCCATCAGAAGAGAAATAGATGAGTCAGAGTTACCACGTTCAGCTGGGCAGGAATTTGGAAGAGGGGAAAATGAAAAACCAGATTAATGGCAGCAAGTTGGAAAATAAGAAGAAAAGGGATGGGCAATCACGGTGATAATTGAGACAGCAGTCATTAAGTGGTGTGAGCGAGCTCAGCAAGCTCCTGCATTTACTTGAACAGTTGCAGAATGACGTGGTCTGGAGCTGGGCTGAGCTGACGCTGTCACCGCATCCCTCCGAGGGCAGAAATTCATCTCCTCTGCTCTGTGATTGCCCCACCCAGGGCTCTGTGTGCCCTTGAACAGGAACGAGTGGAGTGGCACATGCCAGTGTCTTGATGTGCCTGTACAAATTGGGGCTGTCAGTTTGTGTGTTGAGATGAAATACAGCTCTCAGGCCCTAAGAAGTTGTGTGCTGAAGTTTGAACCCTGCTGTGACAAGCATTACCCGGCTTTGTTTTCCGCCTGTTGCTGGTCATTAACTCCCCAGGCAGACTCTCTGATTCGGAACTCAAGTGGCTTTAATCAGGCTGCACTTACCCCTCCTCGGGAAGGAATAAAGTTCATTCAAATCAACACCACTTTAGCTCCAAATAGGAGCATCCCCACGTGAAGTTCAGTGCGTGTTTTGAAGCCTTGCCTTTCAGGGCACCCCTTGTCCTCACCCCTTGTCCTCACCCAATTTCCTTTACAGCAAGGCTTTTCCTTGAAAAAAACCTCACATTTTCCCAGGAGCAGGTCTGGAAGTTGTCTCCTTCCTGCCCTGGGTGTCTGCACAGGGCTGGGAGCTCGGAGCTGGAGTAGAGAAAGGGCAAGAAAAGCTCCACAGGAGCATGAGACAGAGCAAACAACAGCAGAGGGGCGAGCAGGAAAACTCCCTTAGTTGAGCTGGAGGAGAAGACAGAGCAGTGGTGAACACAGGGCTGGCAGACCTTTGTTTAGGAGAGCTGATCCTGAGCTCAGTCCCATCACACAGAGGCACCCAAGGAGCCCTCGGTGGTGCCAGGGGCAGCTTTTTGCAGAGCAGGGAGGGCAGGGCTTGGCTGCTGCTGCTGCCCCAGATCTGCTCCCAAATGCTCCGAGCACTCCCGCTCCAAAGAGCAGAGTGCCAGGGATTTTCCTCCTCCGGGGGCAGAATGGCCGTGGGACAGCAGGGATGGGAGCAGGGCTCTCTGCTGGGCCCCAAACGCTGGGCAGGAGGATGGTCTGGCAGAGCGTGGTGTGCAGGGAGGGATGGGGCACAAGCACGCCGAGTGCCAGCCTGTCTGCCTGGACAGACAGAGCCAGTCTGAGACAAGCTGGAAAAACAGAGTAAACCTGAGACAACCTGGGCAAATGGAGTCAATCTGAGACAAGCTGGAAAAACAGAGTAAACCTGAGACAACCTGGGCAAATGGAGTCAATCTGAGACAAGCTGGAAAAACAGAGTAAACCTGAGACAACCTGGGCAAATGGAGTCAATCTGAGACAAGCTGGAAAAACAGAGTAAACCTGAGACAACCTGGGCAAATGGAGTCAATCTGAGACAAGCTGGAAAAACAGAGTAAACCTGAGACAACCTGGGCAAATGGAGTCAATCTGAGACAAGCTGGAAAAACAGAGTAAACCTGAGACAACCTGGGCAAATGGAGTCAATCTGAGACAAGCTGGAAAAACAGAGTAAACCTGAGACAACCTGGGCAAATGGAGTCAATCTGAGACAAGCTGGAAAAACAGAGTAAACCTGAGACAACCTGGGCAAATGGAGTCAATCTGAGACAAGCTGGAAAAACANAACAGAGTCAGTCTGAGACCACCTGAATTAACGGAGTAAACCTGAGACAGCCTGGGTAAACGGAGTCAATCTGAGACAACCTGAATGAATGCAGTAAACCTGAGACAACCTGAATAAACGGAGTAAATCTGAGACAACCTGAATAAATGGATTAAATCTGAGACAGCCTGAATGAACAGAGTCAGTCTGAGACAACCTGGAAAAACAGAGTCAATCTGAGACACCCTGGATAAATGGAGTAAATGTGAGACAAGCTGAATTAACGGAGTAAATCTGAGACAACCTGGATAAACAGACTCAATCTGAGACAACCTGGAAAAACGGAGTCAATCTGAGACAACCTGAATAAATGGAGTAAATCTGAGACAACCTGAATGAACAGAGTCAGTCTGAGACACGACCCAGCCCAGGGCTCCATGCTCAGCTGCACGGGCGCCGCTTGCCCAGCTCTCTGGACATCTGCTCTCCACCCTGAGCTACTGCTCCAGCCCAGCTGCCGAGGCTTTAATGTTCCGGGGAAATGGCTCGTGTCTTTTTTTACAGGGGGATGAAGTGCCTGGGCAGAAAGAGAGGAACTGTGAGGAGCTGCAGATGGAGAGCAGCTCCGCTCCGAGTCCTCCGGCCCTGGCAGGGAGGGGTCAGGCAGGGATGGCTCTGGCAGATCCTGCCTTCCACACCCGGCTTCTCCCCGCCCCAGGTGGGACTGGCACTCACACAGGTCCCCTCAGCTGATGCCTTGGATTTTAACTTTGGTATTTTCCAAACCCTGCAGTGCTCAGTGTGGGACTCTGCAGGGTTTTGTACCCTGGGAGCTGCTGCTCTCTCACGTTAAAATAGACACAAAGCCTCTCCAAGGCTGCTCTCCAAGGACACCCAGACTGTCCTGGGTCCAAAATGTGCAACCCAACACCTTGAGAAGGGGGGGTGAGCTGGGGAAATGCCATCATGAGCTAAAGTTTGAATTGGGGAATTGATGCTGAGATGCAAATGGCCCAAAGCTCTAAAGGGGTGAAGAACTCGTGGCTCGGGGTCCATCCTGGGCTCCATGGTGAGAGCAGCCTCTGGCTCCCCAGGCTGTGCCTTTGGAGGCCTTTCCAATCAATATCCACCTTTATTCCCTCCCTCCTGTCTGGGCTCTGTTCCTGGGGAGCCACTCCAGGCATCACGGCTGGCTCTGGCACCAGAGGGATGCTGGCTTGGCTGCTGCCGTCGTGGGGATGTGGCAGCAGGGGCTCCTGGCCGGCTCTGACTCGCTGATTTATTGCAAATAGCTCTGGGCAGAGCTGCTGTGATAACAGTAAAAATCCAACCCCCCAAAATGCCCTCCTGCTCCCTCCTTTAGCTGGATGTGCTGTGGCAGGGGCTCTGCCAGCACCAGCTGCAAGGGGCTGCTCACGGGGCGCAGTGAAACGCAGCTTGGATATTTTGTGTTGGTTTCACCCTTTCCTCCCTCTGTTCACATTTATCAGCAGGACTTCCTCCCTTCCTAGGTAAGGAAACTGAGGGAGATTTTCCCCTTTTGTGTTTTAATGATGGGAGACAAGTCAGGAAGAGATCCCTGGAAGGAAAAGGCCTCCAGGTACTGGAATAAAGCTGCAGGTGCCTCCCTCCTCCCCGGGCTGACTCTGCGTGCTGCAGGCTGGGGTACACGGGCAGCCTCCTCTGGGTTTAGTCTGGCTTTGGTTTGGGATGGCACAAAAGTGGAGCTGCAGCCTTTACCCCCTGTGAGTTCCAGCCTGTGCTTGAGGAGACTCACAGCCCATTTTTTTTTAATCTTCCTCCTCAGCATCTCCCTGATGAGGGCCAGAGAGCCCCTGGGGTGGCACAGCAGAAGCCCAGGCACACTGCACAGCTCCCTGGCATGCTCAGAGCCATCCTCGGGTCTCACTGAAACCCCACCCTGGTGGAGGTTTTATCACAACAGCATCACACAAACCCCAAAGCGTCACCCCCCCTTCTCCAAGGAGAACCTGAAGAGATGGATGAGCAGCTTCCCTGTTGCCTTTCAGGTGAGCAAATTTAAACGTGTAAGTCTGCCTGACAGTTTCAATTATGATTTTTTTGAAGGGTGCTACAAGAGAGGGAGAAAAAAAAAAAAGAGGTTTATCACAAAAGATTACTTTGGGGAAGGGAGGGGGAAGGACGGGGAACACTAGAATGTTTTATTTATGGGAAAACTGCAAATTACCTTAATAAATTCCTTTACTAAGCTGTGTCAGCTACTAAAACATTGTTCTTTGTGGGTGAATAACTTTTAATTTGAGTGTTCTAGTATTCAGCAGAGTGAGGTAATGGATTAGCAATTGCCTGTATTGTAAATGTCATCTTGGCATAATTAGGGTGATTATTGTTAACCAGTGGAGTTTAGTATTTATCTGTCACTGGGTGAGGGAATATAACAAAACCCCAATTAGTTATAAATGGTGGTGGGTGGTGGGGATGGAACAGCCTTGGAAGTGCTAGTTTTGTTTCAAATTTATTTCAGTGCTTCTTTGGTTTTAACATTGGCATTAATGTGATGTCCCCCGAGCAGAGGGCTGGAGAACCACGTGCACAGGTGGATGCTGTGTGTGTCAGGGCAGGAATTACAGTGGGAAAAGTGGGATCAGCTCCTCAATTCACTGCCCAGGAGCTGCTGCTTGTGCAAACTCTCCTCCACTGTGCCCAGCTGGGAATACCCTTAATCCCTGAATCCATCCAGCACTGCAGGCTCAAGAAAGCAGAAAAATGTGTAAGAAAAGCTTTTTTAGCTGCCCCTGTCCTGATGTCTCCTTTCCTGATCCACTCACCTTTGTCCCTTTGCAGTAATGGCTTTGAACTGCCAGAGGGCAGGGATGGAGGGGATATTGGGAAGGAATTGTTCCCTGGGAGGGTGAGGTGGGGCTGGGATGGAATTCCCAGAGCAGCTGTGGCTGCCCCTGGATCCCTGGAAGTGCCCAAGGCCAGGCTGGATGGGGCTTGGAGCAACCTGGGACAGTGGGAGGTGTCCCTGCCCAGGCAGAGGGTGGCACTGGATGAGTTTTAAGGTCCCTTCCAAGCCCAACCATTCCATGATTCTTTGCCTTCAAAGTCAGATTTGCCCTTCAAATGGCCAAAGGAGCGCTCGGTCAGTGTAACAGAGCCCCTGAGAAACGGGAGCAGAGAAGCAGCAGAAGTTTCCATCAGTCAAAAGTTCTTTTCCATCAGCTGAAACTTTGAAGTCCTAATTCCCATTTGGGCTCCTCACTGCCCCATTCACTTCTCCCAACGGCCTGGACCTGATGGTCAAATGGCCACTTTGAGAGGACGTGCTCTGGGTTCAGCTCTGCGAGGGAAGGGATGCAGAACCTTATTACAGCAGCTGGGAAGGAGTTTTCCCCTTTGGAAACCTCTTCTCCTTTCCCCTCCCCAGGGCAGTCAGCAGCTGGCTCGAGGCTCCAGGGTTAAATGTCCTTTGTGAATACTTATCTGGCCTAATAGAACTGGGGATATTGCTATCACTCACAGATATTTCAAATCCTTCCTCTTAATCCTGACAAGCTCTTGCCCTTAATAACTTCAGTGGGACTTTTGCCAGAGCAAAGACTGTCAAGTCAGATTCTCAAATTAAATGAAAAGAAAAGCAAGAAGGGAAGTTCAAGGTGAGGGTTTGTTTTTTTTTTTCCTTTGTGCTTTTTATGGATGTTCATAGCTGGAAACTGGGTTTTTGTTTTTTTTTTTTTTTTCCTTGTGATTATCTAAATGATGGATGAGTCTTGAGAAATGTTTCCAGATCCAGACACAAATGACAGGGGATGAACTGAGCAAAGCCATCAGAGGCTGAGAAAAGACAGAAAAGGAGGACTTAGAGAGCTGATAGGGAAATAAAGGGCTCAGTGGGAAGAAGGAGGTTTCGGAGGAAAGCAGGGGTCATGTGCTCTGCGAAGCTTACACACAGAAAGAGTTTGCTCATTTTTAATTAATGGTTATTTAAGTACATTGCAGTCATCAGTTGGGTCAGGCTACGTCAGACAACAGGTTGCTGCGGCCTCAGTATCTTGGGTGGGAGCTCTTCAAATTCTTTGGAAACTCCAGTAGTGCTCTTGTCTCCTGTGCACAGAGATTCTCTCAGCTTCCTCTAAAAACAAGAGGAATATTTCCGTCCTCTGTCCATGGCACAAAAGCTGGAGAACGTGAAGATGAAGAGAGCCAAAAAGCAAATCAAGACCTGGCTGTTGTTTCAAGGTGTTCTGTGATTGCTGGGGATGCTCCTGTGCCAGGTTTGATCGATGGCCACAGGGTTCAGAGCAAGCACTGCTGATAAGCTCCTGTCAGGATATGAGCCACGGGACACAAGGAGCAGCAAGAACAGGAGATTTCAGCTGCTCTTGGGAAGAATTATCATTTTCCTGCACTTTCCTTTTTTTTCCTCTCTTCTTAAATTGTGAATCACAGACGGGGATCCAGTGTTTTTTTTTTTTTGAAGTGGTTACACAGAGTGTCCGTCTTAAAATCAGCCAACTAATTGGTTCTCCAGGTCGGCAGGAAACTGTACCTACAGGAAGCTGGAAAAATCCTTGCAGGTAAAAGTTTCAAGGAAGCTGTGCCTGCCAGAAACTGTAAGAAAATTACTTTTTTTAAAAACCAGGACAGTGCATAAGAGGCCATGGGATCCCTCTGGGCACCAGAAACAGGACAGCTCTGCCCAGCCCAGCACCAGGTGAAGTTTGGCAAGTGAATAACCCTGGGAGCCCAGAGCCCTCTCAACCCAATCTAACCCTGAATTCTTTTTCTCCCAGTGCACAGAAACTCAGTTTTCACCCCAGGAAGGAACTGAGGTCACCACAGGAAAAATCTGTGACATCTCTGGGAGGTTCTGTGAGCTGCGGCCACAGCAGGGCACTCTGCAGCAATCGGAGTCTTGCCAATAAAAACAGGAGCTGAGCTGGTTTTGGAGTGGGTGTGACCTGGATTTACTGCCCAAAAGATTGCACAGGTACTGCTTCCATTGGAAATTATATAAAATCTGTAAATACTCAGTCATCCTTACCTAAATCCCAATTATACCTGGAGCCCATAAATCCAATGTTTGGGGGCTTTTTGCAAACACAGCCAAAGTTCTGCTATTATTTGTTTAGATGCATGTGGGAGTCCACTAGTGTGCAGTGATTTGCCAGTACAAATATTTTGCAAAGAAAAAGGTTTCCCCCTTTCTCTGTAAATATTCTGCATCTGGACTGTGTAAGGGAAAAAAAAAAGATGTTTCAGCCAAAGTAGGAAAAAACCAGAAATCTATAAGCATTTTATAGAAGTCATCAAATACATTTGAGTTTACTTTTACAGGGAATCAGGACTTTCAATTCTCTTCAGCATCTATGGGAAGGTCAATATCACACCTGTAAAATCTTCAGCAGCGAGGTTTTTCACTTGGCCGTGTCCCCTTTCCATGGCAAGTCAATAGATGCACTCAGAGCAATTCCTGAACAGAACAGCAGAGATCGAAAGGGAATTGTTGCGAGGTTGAGCTATGAACTGAAAGAGAATCTAATTCCTTAAAGGGCTTGATCCAGCCCCTACTGAGAGAGAGGAAATCGCTTCACTCGCCACAGGAGCTGACCTCCACCAGGGAAGGGACGAGCCAGGACCTGGAGGAGCCCCAGGTGCCTCAGCCACAGCAGCTGCCACAGGAGAAAGCAGCAATTCCTGGTGGTGAAGGGAGCGGGAGGTTTGGCTCGGCAGCACCACTTAACGCCTGATCTTCCCTCATCCCGGTTTGCTGCGGGTTGTCGGACATCCCTGGGAGCAGGCACGATGGCAATGCCAGGGAAACACCATGGCAGTGCCAGGGAAACACGAGGAAATGCCATGGAAACAGGAGGAAATGCCAGGGAAACACGAGGAAATGCCATGGAAACAGGAGGAAATGCCAGGGAAACAGGAGGAAAAGCCAGGGAAACACAAGGCAATGCCAGGGAAACACAATGGCAGTGCCAGAGAAATACGAGGAAATGCCAGGGAAACACGAGGCAATGCCAGAGAAATACGAGGAAATGCCATGGAAACATGAGGAACTGCCAGGGAAACAGGAGGAAATGCCAGGGAAACACTATGGCAATGCCAGGGAAACACAATGGCAATGCCAAGGAAACACGATGGCAATGCCATGGAAACATGAGGAAATGCCATGGAAACACAATGGCAATGCCAGGGAAACACAAGGAAATGCCAGGGAAACACGAGGAAATGCCATGGAAACACAATGGCAGTGCCAGGGAAACACAAGGAAATGCCATGGAAACACGATGGCAGTGCCAGGGAAACAGGAGGAAATGCCAGGGAAACACGAGGAAATGCCATGGAAACACGATGGCAGTGCCAGGGAAACACAAGGAAATGCCAGGGAAACAGGAGGAAATGCCAGGGAAACAGGAGGCAGATGGAAGTGGCTGAACCAAGCTGCTCAGGTCTGGAGGCTCTGCAGGGAAGTGCTGCTTCCCTCCCCCCAGCCCTTCCATTTCAGTGTTCCCCGAATTCCAATTTCAGCACTCAGATAATTCACATTTAACAGTCTGGTTTGCGAAGGAAGCAGTGGCTGAGGACGGGGATTTCTGAGCCACACTCTCCTTTCCCCCTCACGCCTCCTAGGCCTTTAACAAACTACAAAGAGACATCGAGAAAACCCTGAGAACTCTTTATCTGCTGAGATCTGGGAGCTGGGAGAGCAAGCAGGCAATCATGGATTCCACGTATTTGCAATCCAGCCCCGAGGCAGTGGCTGAAGGAGGGGGACAGGATGTTCAGGTGCTCGGGACAGAGACTGCCCGGATCAGGAGGCTGCAGGAGGATGGAAAGCCATGTCTGAGGCTGGGTGAACTCGGTTTCCTGTCGGGATGATAGGGTAGAGACGGGGCCACTTCGGTATGGTTTGATTGATTGTTTCTTTATCATGGAGGTGTCCGTCCTCACAGAGGAATTCAGAGGTCAGCCATGGTGTGGAGTAGCCACAAGACTCCAGGTGACAAGGTCTTTTAAAGGTTAATTGGCTAATAGATAATATGCACAGAGATATATTTTCCTTTTCACACCAATGGTCCATCGCGTTTGTATCACACATCTGTCGCGTTGCGGACTTGGCCATCCGATCGCGTAACTGCCATACAGTTCTACATTTTAAACTTTTTGCTTTAGTTGCTACATTTTAAACTTTTTACTTTAGTTACCACATTTTAAACTTTTTACTTTATTCTAGAACTACTTCTGTATCTAAACTTCAGACTTGAAAACTTTCCGATCCTGGGGTTCCAACAGTTTCCCAGTCTCCTTCCAGTCGTGCTCATGCCTGGGAAACACAAGGGTGAAAGGAATGAGGGACTTGTCTTTACAAACAAACCCTGGGTCTGCTGGAAGATAAAACCAGCACTGAGAAATGTAAGAAACAATAGGAAGAATTCCACTGCTTGATGAAAGGAATGAGGGAGGTTTGTCTTTACAATAAACTGTAAGTCTACTGAAAAATGAAATTGTATATTGAGAGATGAAAGAAGCAATGGCAAGAACCATGAATTCCAGGAATTAAAAGAGAAAAAAATTAAGAGGGGGTGGTTATATATTAGAAGGGAATCTCAGGTATCAGGTGTTTCAGGAAGTCTGTGCCTCTCAAATTCCTCAGCCCATGGGGAAAGAGAGAGGGTAATGCGGCCGGGAAATTGGGATAAAAAGGAGGCTGTGCCCTCCAAAAATCAGAGAGATCCCAGGGGAAATGCCCCATGGGCTCTGCCTTTATTGGAATAAAGTAAAAGGGACTCCTCTGTCTCCTTTTTTGGACACAAACCTCTGGCGTTTGTGGATAGATTTTCCTAACGAGGGGGATTAAGTAGCTGTCGTTTGTGCTTTGAGACATCTTCCACATCAACCCCACCCTGTGCCAGCTGAAACCACAGCAGGGAAAGGGGAAGAGAAAAGGGGCCACATCCCACCTCTGCCTACAACACCCGTTCAGAGGATAACTGCAGGTAGTGGGAAAAGCAGATGTAAGGAATGAACAGGTAAGTGTCCCCCCGAGGCAAAGAAATCCATGCAAAAATCAAGCTGAAATTAAAACCACATACACAGAACTAATTACAGAAAGAGAGCTGAGCCCAGAGTGGATGGAAGTCCTTGCTGAAGGAAATGGCTCAAGCAGGTAAATGGAGCAGTTGGCCTCAATGGCTTGGGTTATTTATTTTATTTTTTTCTCTTTCTTCATGTAGGTCAAATCTCTTCCTGAGGGGTTTTCTCTTAACCTCCCTCTTAGGATCTCAATTACACACTCAACACAGTTTAACAACAACAACAGATAATAGAACAGTTAGAGCAAAAGAACCTCAGAGGAAAACACAGTGCACTTAGACCAGAACAAATAGGAAAGGGTTCAGGAGAAGGAAAATCAATGTGGCTGATATTTATTACACCCTTTATGGAGGGAGATGAGACTCAACCAGAGCCCATTTAGAGTTCTGTTCCACTTGGATTTTGCCATAAACAAAAATAATGAGTCCAGCTCTTCATTACACTTTTGTGCCCAGCACATTATAATTAGGGTTAAGAAAACACACAGGGAGGGGGTAAAGAAAGACAAGAAAAAGTAAGGACAAAGAAAAGAAGTGATAAAAATCTCCAGCTAGTTCATAATTTACTATCAGTTCTGCTCAGGCTTCAGTTGGATCTTCCAAAAGCAACATTCCCTTTCATTTGGATTGGGTATTTTCTCTTCAAACAGCCTTTTGATGCCACACATGAAGAGAAAACAAACACCCATGAGCAGGGAGGAGAAAGGGAAATGAAGAAGGCAAACAATGCAGTATGTATGGAATCTAACACAACATAGCATCCCACGCTGGGAGGCAGGAACGGGTCGTGGTGACTCTAATTCTGCTTGGAAAGCAGAGGTTTTGCAGGTGAAACACGAGGAGTTCAAATCAGGATTGGGATGAAACTGTTCCCTGCTCTCTGAAATTACTGCGTTTCGGAAAAAGGGCGCAGCCAGTTTATGGAGCGTCCTCAGTTTGTCATTTTCCCTGCTGCTCCAATCACTTTGGGCTACCCTGGAGAAGTGTAATCACCACCAAACACAAAACAAAGCCAGGAAAAGAAAAATCTCCTGGTTTAGGGAAGTAGGGAAACCTGGGTCTCAAGCTGTGTCTTTGCAGGAACTGGAGAAAGCAGCCACTTTCTACAGCCACCTGGAGCTTAATTGCCACTTAAAGGAATTCTCTTCTGCCTTTACCCCTAAGAAAAACAACTATTTGTAGGGAGCAGACAGACAGGGAAGCACATTGGGAATTGCTTTGTAGACCAGCTTCCTCTCCTTTCCCCTTGTTCAAAGTGACAGAAAATAGAAACAATAATTTGGTCAACAGCAACAGGAAGGTGAAGAGGTGCTGGGAAGAGCATGAGCTGCCAGCAGCTGGAATAGGAAAGGTCACTTCCTAACATCTCCTGGTCTCATGTTCCTTCCTCAAGAACCTGCAGCTGTCCCGTGGCCTGGCCCTGCCCCTCACCAAGGGCTCCCTTCCTGTGCCATCTCTCCGTGTAACTCGTGTTCCTTTTGGCACGACCACAGCTGAGATGTTTTTAGGGAATTCTCCCAGCGTTTGATAGTCCTGCACCTTCCGTGGGGTTCTGCCAGGAAGAGTATTTCTTCTCTCCTTTATAAGAGAAAAAGCAGCTCTGTCCTCTTTCATATACACCAGGAATAACTCCTTGCTGAAATGAGCTGCTGGCTGTGGGAGAAAGGCACTGCGCTGGCAGCCCTGAAAGCTGACAAAACCACTGGGGAACTACAAAAGAGTCCCCTCCCCAGTGGTGCTGCTGCCTTGGCAGCAGGAGACTCCTCTCTTCCAGCATCCTTTTACTGTACTGAAAGCTTCAGAGGAAGTTGTAAGCAGCCAGAACTGAGCAGATCCAGCCAAATGTATCCAGAGCTTAAATCCTGAATTTTCCCAGGCTCTTCATTGTCATACAGACTTACACACAGGGCTGGATCTCCAGAGTCCTTCTGAACACCCCTCTGAGCACTTGTTAATGAGCTCAGGGCTAGACCAAGGCCTCAGTTAACTCATTTTTCCTTTTTTTCTCCTTTTATTCCCCATGTTAGTGTCTCACAAGTCTATGGGTTGTTCTCCTTACTCCCACATCTACCTCGTGTCCCTGTCTCTTCTTGATCCGAGCACATCTGTACACATCAATCCACAAACACTATCTGTTCACGCAGAAAATCGGTGACAGAGAAATCGAAAAACAAAGACTGCTGACCACACAGCTCCCCCAGCTCTTCTCCCCAGGAGACTGATTTCAGGCCAGGCTCTGTGGTACTCAGACATCAGGCTCTAGCCAGTCCCTTTTTTCAGAAAGGTGTACAGAAAAACAGTTAACCAACTTTCAGAAAACTCTTCACCTTTGATACACTCTCCGTAACTGTTATTACCATGTTTGCCTCAAGATTTTGTACTTGAATGCTGGCTTTGCACCTCCCTGAATCCCACTGACTTAGGGCTTTCGTTTGTTTGTGTGTCTTCTTCTCCTTCTCTTGTTTTAATTAAGGTGCATTTTACTAATTATCTGAAGAGAAACATGAGCACGGATTAAAAACTGAATTAAGTAAGAAGCCGGGGTATATGAGATTCAAGGGAAGGGCTGACGTGGCTGTGCTCTTGCTCAGATATTTTCTTTTTCCAGTGACTTTCACCCAGGGAGTCAAATGTGTTGCTCAGGCATTAATTAACTCTCTTGCTTTCCCATGAAAAGCACCCACAGGTTCCCATGTTCCCCTGCACAGGAACTTGCCTGTGGAACCAGAGCGTGACACCATTCCCTATTAAATTCATTAGATTCCCTTTTAGATCCATCAGGGAGGGCTTTGGCTCCATTCTGACCATCTGCCTGAAGACAGCAAGAGTGAAAGGGTGACAATATTTTGCTGATCTACTTGAAGGGTCAATCCTGTGCATCCTAGGAAGCTGCCGGCCCTTCCCAGTGCTGGCGAGAGGGCAGTGAATTCGCCTTTGGGATTTCCCTCCTTTGGGGAAATCAGAATGTTTTTGTCAAGATCTGTCCCCGCCACGAGCTCAACTCTGCTGCTCTGAAGTGTGAACACACAGAGGAGCAGGAGCGAGTTTAAGTGACTCCAAACCCAAGCTCAGTACTTCATATCCATCATTTAGAGTCTGCAAATGCTAGCGAGAGCAAGGCTTATTTGTTGATGCCTGTTTGCAGGGGTTTATTTGTTTGAAGAGGCTAATCAGCCATTGGGATGCAGAGGCAACTGCTTAAATATGAAGGAAAAATATGAAGAAAAATAAGGGAGAAAATGTTCAAAGCTATTCAGATGAGGTGGCATGGTTTGAGTTTTGATGTCGGTGTGCAGCCAACTGACAAATGCTGAGCCACAGTCTGGTGTAAATCCAGATGAATTCCACTAGAATCAACAGACTTCCTTCCAATTTATTCTGATGTAACAGAGAGCATGATATTTCCATTCAGATTTACATTAGATTTGTTTCCTGTTTTCCATAATTCAGTCAGTTTCCATTGTGTACAAAAGCAGCGTGGGCCAGATCTTGATCTTATTTGCATCGGATGAAAACAGTTGTTTCAAATGGAGCTACATAGAATTTATAATTGCATAAATAAGAGCAGAATCTGATCTATTCCAAGAGAGAATTTCCCAGGGCGTTGCTGTGTGAGAACGCTCCTGCTGTGGTGATCAGGCGCTTTGCCATTGATTTCATTGGAGAAATTTCACCGAAATCCTGGACTGAAGCCCTGAGCTTGAGCTGCTTTGCACACCCAAGGTCTGGAAGCCCCTCTGTCCTCCAGAAGATTAGCCAACACCTCCATCACCTCCTGACCTGCCAAACAAACACCATGGATGGCCTTAGGAGAGAGCCAGGATGGAAAGAACTCAGCCTGGCAGAAATCCTCCTCAAGAGACAGACTGGCCCCGACACATTGCATTTGTCACACACATTTGTTTATAACCAAAGTGCTCCATGTTGACTTTGCTTCCTACTGAGTTTCCTCCCTTGAGGCCCTTCTGACTCTCCTTGTTCCATTGTAATTGGAAATTTAGGAGCAGTGCAGCTATTCCCTGGCAGATAAGACTGCCCGTTTCAGCAGCCATGCTACCAGTAATAGATTGGGTGATTAGGAATAACCAATAAGAGTGTTATTCCCAGCAACATGTGTAATCAAGTGGATTTACTCCTCCCCATTGAAGCTGCTTATTTCCCTGCTAGCAGGAAAATAAGGCCATTTAAAGTCATTTATGGTAGTTGCAAAGGCTTTTTCTGAGCAGATATACAAGTTATGTTGCCATAGCTTCTAGGAGGACTTGGAACTCAGCTCATCCACCTCTCACACTCGTTCTGTCCTCTGGAAGTCGCTGTTCCCATGAGATATGGACAGGCACTGTTCTCCCTCTGGATCTCACAGGTAGAGCACAAGCTCAGGTAACTCTGACAGCACTGACCAGCTCCAGCACTTTATGAACATGGATATTCCTCCTCAGTTCTCAAGGATGAGAAAACATTCAGCTTCACTCTTTGTTACCCATGGCCTGGGGAAATGCAAAGCAGATCTGCAGTAAAAGCAGCTGTATCAACAAAATATCACTTTCCGTTGCTATGACTTGCCATTTGAAATGAAAACATACCTCTTCCATTTGACTTTTCAGGCTCCTGGGTGTTTAATTCCACAGCAAATTTCGATTCCTTCACAAATTTAAATGTTTATCTTCATTTACAATGTTTAGCACCAAACATGGGAAAACAGTGACAAGAACAACTGCAACGACACCAGTGACAGCATCACAATTACAAGGCCATCAGGATTAGGAGCACATTATGTGGCAGATTGAAATTTCAGCATCTCTGTGCTTCTCTCTCATCACGTCACCTCAGCCCTGTGCAGAGACTGGCAATTACCCCGTGGGTTTGGCCTGTAGTATAGAAAACAGAGCCCTGAAAAAACAAGGCAATCATCAAATTTCCAGTGTGGGCGGAATCTGTTAGGTTTGCACACACACTCACACACACAATCAGGGCTGCCAGTGCCTAAAGGCAGCCTCACATCCAGCTCGTGCCTATAAAACACCAAGGCACAAGAGCTTCTCTCCTCCTCATCCTTCCCAGAGCAGGCAGGAGCAGAGTTGAAGCCATCACGCCGTAACGAAGGCTGACATAACTGCTTGTTTGGGATTTTGCTCCCCACGGTTTTTATCCCACCGTGCCATTTGCATTACAACTGGATCCTAATTGTCCATTTTAGCAGGCAAAGGGCAATCTGGTATAGATTATAATACCTGAGGCAAAGCAGTCGTGTCAGAAGGCAAAGGCAGCTTTCCTGTCTCCCAGAGCTTGGACATTGGCTGATTAAACAACAGAGCAGCACTGCCTGGAATTAACAGGAGCCCAAAAAAAAAACCCAGTACAGAGGAAGTCTGCTTAAACGAAGCAAAAGTGCCAGAAACCCTTTCCCTGGTGCTTCCTGAATGTCTGAGGCAGTGCCTGACAGCACCACTGAGCTGAGATGGTGCCCCTGTCCTTGCAGAAGGGACACCTGCAAGTGACACTGATGCCTTGGATTTTAACTTCCATATTTCCCAAACCCTGCAGTGCGCAGTGTGGGACTCTGCAGGGTTTTGTACCCTGGGAGCTGCTGCTCTCTCACGTTAAAATAGACACAAAGCCTCTCCAAGGCTGCTCTCCAAGGCCACCCAGACTGTCCTGGGCCCAAAATGTGCAACCCAACACCTTGAGAAGGGGGGGTGAGCTGGGGAAATGCCATCATGAGCTAAAGTTTGAATTGGGGAATTGATGCTGAGATGCAAATGGCCCAAAGCTCTAAAGGGGTGAAGAACTCGTGACTCGGGGTCCGTCCTGGGCTCCATGGGGAGAGCAGCCTCTGGCTCCCCAGGCTGTGCCTTTGGAGGCCTTTCCAATAAATATCCACCTTTATTCCCTCCCTCCTGCCTGGTCTCTGTTTAAAGGGAGCCACTCCAGGCATCAACACACTCAGGGCCCTGTGAGGGAGAAAGAAGCCCCTGCCAGGCTCTGCTGGTGCCACTGGAAGCCCTGGGAGCTGACAAAGACCAAATGGCCCCAGCAGCGTGTCTGACACAGCACAGCAGAGCTGCCACGGGCACAGCCCCAGAATGAACCATGTGGCCCTGAAAAGCAAAGCCTGGGGGTGAAAACCTTGAAGGAGAGCACTTCCAGGAGGGAATGCCACCCAGGCTGAGAGGGGATAAGGTGACACAGCTGCCCGGTGCCAGCAGACCCTGCAAGGACATCAGCTGCAGCTGCCAGGGGCTGCAGAGTGTCTGCAAGTGCTTCTGGGCGAGGGAAATCCATAATGCAGTGGCCTCAGAGGAGAGTGACCCAGCCTGCTCGAGACCCCCAAGAGTTCAGCCACTGTGTTGAATTCTCCTGGGTATGGAAAAACCGTGGTATTCCCAGAGCTGCTGGTGCAGACTCATCGATTAGTAGGCAGGGCAGGACATTAAATGAGGCAGGTGAACCAAAGCCAGACTTCACAGGCTGCATCTGCTCCTGCATTCCCTCTGGATACAACACTGATGTAACTTCAAGAAGCAGAACTTAGCGCCGAGGAAAGCAGCCAGGCTGATGGCCCTGCAGACTGAAACGTGTGATGTGTGCTTGTCTCAGGTGCAGGAGAAGCACAGAGGAGCCACAGGGATGTGCCTCAGCCTGAGCTGCCTGACTGGAGGCCAGCCTCTGCTGGAGAAGAGCTGCCTGGGCTTGTCTTCTGCTCACGGAGATCAGGAGAAGGAGCTGCTGGCAAGGCCTGGCTGCAGCTCCACGGTGGAGGCAAACAGCAGTGCTTTGGATAATCCTGTCCGTGGAGCTCCAGCAGCAGCAGGATCCCAAAGCTGAACAGTCCCAACAAGCAGCAGTGCCATGCACAGAGCAGCACCGGGACGCTGCAAACTTCTCCATCTTGCCACACACTCAGGGCCTAACACAGCTTCCAGTGCTGCTCCTTGGGCTTGTCCACACCTGTGTTCACAGACAACAAGGGAAACATCCATTTCACAGTGGTTCTTACTGTCAGCATCTTTTCCTGGTATCCAGGCAGCTTCCCCACACCACCACGGTTAATTTAGTCTTTCCAGATATCCCCCTGAGCTGCAAAAAGCCTTCCAGAGCTGACCAGAGCTGCCAGCTACAGGCAGGAGGTGTTAGAGTAGACCCTGGACCTAATCCAGCTCAGGTCAATTTGCCTTTTGCAGAAAGGTGAAACTCTGAAGAGCCTGGCTGGTTTTGAAGGACCTAGAAAAGCGAGGAGAGACAGGACATCTCAAATAAAAAACTTCTTTTCCCCCTAGGTGTGTCCAGAAGAGGATTTGAATCATCCCTCTGCCCATTTGGTGATCCGACCTTCTTGGCCAGACTCAGGTAAACCCCCCAGTGTCTAAATTACACCATAAAAAGTGGCTTCCACCTGTTCTGAGAGCAGCTGGGTGTTGTGATCCCACCACTCAGCAAGCACTAAGGACACTGCAACTGGGAGTAAGAGGCAGTGTAAAACAACTGAGTAAAAGAGGTTATCCCTCTGTCTTCCCAGCACTGGGACTGGAAATGTTAGGGAACAGCTGGAGCTGTGTCAGGGCAGGGGTTGGATTGGATTTTAGGGAAAGGTTCTTTCCCCTGAGGGTGCTGGGCATGGCCCTGAGGCTGCCAGAGCTCCAGGAGCTCCCAGGGATGCTCAGGGTGGGATTGCTGGGGTGTCTGTTTGCAGGGAATGGGTTGGACTCAATGACCCTTGAGGGTCCCTTCCAACTCAGGGTATTCCATGATTCTCTCATCACTAAAGACTTGCACAGTTCTATTAGCAAAGCATTAAACAAATCTCTTGCAGGAAACAACAACACAATAAACAGGCCAAAAAAAAAAAAAACAAAAAACCAAACCCCAAAAAACAACAGTTCTTGTTCCTCAGAGCACAGCCTCTGTTCTCAAGTGTCTTGCACTGGCTTGTGTCATAAAGGAAAAAAGCAGAAATACCTCAAATAGATTCAGTTAGTTTTACCTTTTTTTTATGCTGGTCCTGTGGCTCTTTCTAGGCGGTTTGTGGGGTTTTTTTCTACTTTTTCCCATGTGATAAGATGCATCCTTTGAAGGACAGCAACCAAACCAGCTCTTCCTGCTCTGAAGAAAAGCAGCAACTGCGCTTAGAATAAAAGATTGTCAGGCAGATTTGAAGTGTCAATCAAAGCCTATCTCTGAAAAAAACATTAGCCCAGGCAGCTTCCCCACACCACCACGGTTAATTTAGTCTTTCCAGATATCCCCCTGAGCTGCAAAAAGCCTTCCAGAGCTGACCAGAGCTGCCAGCTACAGGCAGGAGGTGTTAGAGGAGATACTGGACCTAATTCAGCTCAGGTCAGTTTGCCTTTTGCAGAGCAAAAGACGGTGATTATCGAGCCCAGGGAAGCAAATCCTATCTCCCAGGCTTGGAGAAGCAAACTGTGCCTTTCACTAGACGAGGGGCATAGATTTAGGACTCTGTTGCTCAATGTGTCCCATCTCCAGTGGCACACATCCACTTTAATATTAATTATTATTATTATTATCATTTTAATTATTATTTATGACTACACCCAGGGCTGTGTGAGGCACTTTCCAAGCACTTGGGAAAGTACTGGCTCTGCTCCAAGAAATTCATTATTTCGGGATGGACACGCAGAGCAGCAGCGTGGTCAAGTGGCAGAACTGCTGACCCAACAGCACCAGCCCTCCTCAAGCTCCTGCCTCCTTGGTTGACCTTGGAAAACTCACATTCCTTCTTCCCACACTTAGTCCCATCCCACTCTTTGTCCATCCCAGTTGCCTGGACTGAAAGATGTTCAGGTCTATGATTATGTTCATGTTTTCATCTTAGAATCTCTTTCTGTGCAAAGTCTAAGTACGTTCTTGAGGGAATATTTTTGTTCTTTGGGAAAAAGAAAATGAAAAAAAAAGTTGTTTTCTGTAGCATTTTGTCAAATGCTTGTGTTGGAAAAAAAGAATCAAATGTTTTCTCGTGGCCAAAAAAAAAAACAGAAAATGCAGATTTGGGACGTTTGGTAAGAGTTGCCAGTCATTGGAATTTTCTGGGGAAACTACTGTAGAGATTAGTGAAACATCCATTTTTTTTCCTGAAAATAAGTTTGAACCTAAAATTCAAATGGTTCTGTGAGTAAGGAACTGGTGAAACTCGTTCTTCCTCTGATTTGTATCATAACTGCTTTTTATTTCTTCCTTTCTTGGTGCTCCCAGCTCACTGCAATACCCTCAGGGCACCTGATGCCCTCCAGACCTTCCCAGCAAAATCTTTGGCTGTTCCAGCAGATTCCTGCTTTGCAGGGAAGGGGTAGCAAGTGCAGGGGCTGGTTTGAAGCTGGGCAGCAACTGATTGCCCAGTCATATCTAAATGCCAGCTGCTGCATTTCCAAAATAGGCAGGGAGCAAGAGGTGTAATTACCTTTCCTTCAGCAGGATATTAACTTAAATGTCTCTCTTCTATCCAGCTGCTGTTTGCTCATGAAAATTGCAGGAATCTCGGGTCTGTGAGACCTCTGTCTTTCCATCAAACTGGGTCGAAGCAGGTCAGCTGGTTCAGAAGTTATTGGAGCGGGGCAAAGCAGGGGTTCCAGCCACAGATAAAGAACACAAGGAGGCTCGTTGCCATATAAACCCTGGCTCCAAAATGAGGCAGTTCTGGTGTAACCATGGGTCCCTGAGATCAGGTGAGGTGGTTGCTGAAACAGAAACCCAGCAGCTCCTTTGGACACACAGAGGCTGCCAAGCTCCAGGACTGCCTCAGGTGCACTCATCATTATTTGCTCTACAGAGCCTGTCACCTGGAAATGGGGCTCCCCTGGGTAGAAAAAGTGTTCTGGAGCCCCGACCTGAGACATTTACAGCTGGGTGGACAGGGTAAAAGGGAAAAGTAATTATCTCACACTTACATGTAGGAAAACAAAAGCCAAGACCAGCAACTTACCACAGAATCCTGAGAAGGAGTCAGGAGGGGGCTCAGCTGTGCCATGTCCCCATCTAGGGCCCTAAGCAAAGTCCACCTCAGCTCCTTCTGGCTCCATTGCCCAGGCAGAAATCCCCTTTCCTGGGCGTTTCACTGGTTCATTACTCTCAGGAGCTGAGCCAGTCTTACCCCACTCCTCTGCTGGCAGCTGGGACCACGTGGCGTGCTGCTGAGGAAACACTATTTGTTGTTTTGTTTGGGTTCATTATTCATGGGCACCACGCTGAAAACACTTGGAGCTGCTTTCTGAACAGTCCTTGAGCTGGCACGCAGGGAGGGACTTACCAACACCGGTGGCCAGGCTGCCTTTCCGTGGGCAAGCTCTCTCCCATCTGCTCCCCTTCAGCCCTTGTCACACTCCCCCTCTCTCATGGCTTCGGCTGTTCTCTTTGGCATTATCTGCATAAGAAAGAGGCAAATACTTGGAGCACTGTAGAGATGCAATCAAAAATGGCATTTGACCAGGCATTCGACCAGATCCTGACTTGTGGAGAATGTAAACCTCATCCTCTGACTGGTTTTGTTCTTCAGTCACACTACAGAAGTCAGAATAAGCCATTTGCAGGGTTTCAAATCTGTTTATCCTTCCACAGAAAATGGCTTCGCCCTCCTTCAGATAATCCACAACTGTCTGGAAGCCTTTTTCTCATCAGCAAGGCTCTTCCTCTTTAGTGCCTGCTCCTGAAAATCCATTTTTCATTTTAGAACAAGGCTGGTCTGTAGCCATAGGAGTACTTTGAGAGTGTTTGCAGTAAGACAGAGCTTGAATTGCTCTCAACACTTTCACCCTCAGGCATTAGGAATAAATGGCAGCTTTCTGGGGTTGTGGCTCCATCAACATTTTCTGACAGGGGTACAGACCCCCCGTAGAAGGCCTAAACTTGGCAAAAGTTGAATTCTTTTTTAAGTTACTCTTCTGAAAACCCTTAGAAATCACTCAGTGCCATCCCCTGGGGTCTCCAGAGCAGAGCCTAAAGCTCCTCCAAGTTTGTAGGAGTGCCTCTTCAGGGCTGGGATCTGCTTGGAGAGCTCATTATCCCACCTTGGACTGCAGCTAAAGTTCTCCTGGCCCACAGGAACTCTGTAAGGCAGCCACCCTACCCAAGTGAGCCAGTGAGAGCAGGGCTGAGCCTTTTGACTCCTGTGAATTGCCGCTTGCAATTATGTTTGCAATTTATGACAAGAAACCCAGCCTGTGCTGCAAATATTTCATCAGGTCTTAGAGAATTTCAAAGCCTGGGGGGTGGGAGTTTTTGTTGTGTTCTAGAAAAGGATCAGCCTAGTGAGACTGATGTCAAACACTGGTTGGGTTTTCTGTAAAACCCAGCCCAGGATTCACATTTCAGCACTTTCTTCTTCACTTGACATTTCAGGGGATTTTGATAGCCAAGGGTTTGCTGTGAGCCCATCCTGTAGCACATCTGTCCCATAAACACGGGGTGGGGGATTTATCCCCAACTGGGCAAAATCCTCCCCTGATATAAATCAGCACAAGTACAGAGAAGTGCAGGAAGCTGGGCCACACCACACCAGAAAGAAACCTCCTTCAGGATGTACTTCCCCTTCATTAATTCTTTGCCTAGAGCCAAGACAGCCCCCCAGGGGACACATTAGCTCAGCTTCATCTCCTGCAATCCCATGCAACTGCACGGGGAGGAATTCAAATCCTGTGGACCACGTTCTCTGTGGATGCAACCCCGTGTTTTCCTTAAACGAGCTTCTTGGGCTGAAAATGAGTGAAATACAGGTGTCACTGTCTGGCCTGTGAGGTGTCAGCAGAGATAACTGCACCAGTGCTTTCAGAACTTAAAAATCACTTAACTGAGTCCACCAGCAGAGAGCTTGGCCAGCGAGTAACACACATAAATACTACCTTCAGCCACCGAGATGCAGCCAGCCCCCCACCTGGCTGTTGCCTCAGTAACACATCTCCAGGAGGATCTTTTTAAGCCAGTGTTATTTATCTGGTAGGTGGAAGAGGGCCTGTTAAGGCCATAGCAGGTCAGCATATGTCTAAGCATGTACTGAAGGACTTAATTAGTTCTCCCTGAGAAGAGAGACTCCCAGTGCTATTTAAAGGATCGTTATCCTACAGTGAGATGCCTCTGAGCCTGCTGCTGGGCCTCAGCTTAGCAGGGCGAGGCTGTAAAAGTTGCTCCTGGATGGGGATGAAAAGTCTCCCCTCCATGCTGAGGAGTAATTGCTGAGCAACCACAGGAGCAGGAGGGTCAGTGCAAAGAGCAGGCATCACAAAACCACCCTGGAACTCAGAGTGAAGGACTTACTTCAGGTCTGAGCTTTCAGGGTTAAACTGTGTAGATCCCGTTGCTTTTTGTTGGTTTTCAGTGGTCCAACATCACCTGCTGTGCTTGCTGGCTGCTTCCCAGGCAATTCCAGTGCCAGTGAGCAGGGGTGAGAGGATAGTGATGCAAATGTGGGGTGAGCCACTGCCGAGGGTCTGTCATTGCTCCGTGTGTCATCACAGAGTCAGACATAGGCAGGAGTTCAGCATCAGCTAAGCTGGACCTTGTGCAAGTGGCTCAGTCATAGTTTTCATTTACAGTTCCAAAAAAATCAGGCGCTGTGAACTGAATGTCAACAAGGGAATGCAATGGGCTCCCCCAGGATGGATGGGTTTGTTATTCTAGCAGGAAGTCAAATATCCTTTGGAAAACTAGACCAAGCAGCCTCTGAAGAATGAAACAGGTTCCCAAGCATGTCAAAGCTTCTGTGAGGACTGGCACTCACAAGGGACGCTGAGGCTGGATTGCAGGAGAGGGGGGAACCTGGACAGGCTTATTTTGAGCTAAGAGTGGCTACGATACACAGCGTGGGACCTTGGTCTGCTCTTGGAGCGGTCAGGAGTTGCTCCTGGATGAGTTGTTATGGTAACTGAGCTAATGCTCTGAGATAGATGCTTTCAGGTGGCTCCAGGCCAGAAAATCAACACCAATAGATTCCAGATAATAGACTTCTGCTGAACTCAGTGCTGGCATCTACTTTATTTAACCTATTCACCAATGACTTCCTGAACTCCATTCTCCAGGCAAGCCATATATGATGACAAAAGCTGCCTGGCCTCAATGAACCTCAGCTTCCAAAAGGCTGAGGGGACCCATGTTCTGTGGCTGAGTCTGTGCCCGTAAATCAACCGTGCCTGGGACATTCTCCTGCATTTAGAGGACAGCTGGCACAGAATGGCCAAGGCTTTCCTATCAAATTCTTACTCTCCAAACCTGCGTGGGCATATCCAGGCATCCCATAAGGAGCAGTCCCTTGCCCACGCTGGCTCCTGAAATGCACCTGGACTGAGCCAAAAATTGCAGTGCAATACTCCAGCATTGTAGCAGAGAGAAGAAGTGCAGGCAGTGCTTAATTTATCACCACAGACCTTGCCTGGGTGGCTTCTAGAGGAGACTCTGCCTGGAACCAAGAGCAAAGGCTCTGTCCATGTACTTGTGCTTACACCACACACAGATCCAGCTGGAGCTGTACATCCCTAGGACTGGGCAGTGACAGGCACACCGGGCAGGCCTAGGGATCACCCTGGATCATCCACTGACATCCTCTGTTTGGAACAGCTCATGGGTTAAGCAGTAGATCCACCAAGTTCAAGGCAACATCCCTCCATCTCCCACGGCACGCCGAAACACAGCCCACAAGCAGCAAGGAGCAGCTCATTGCCCATGCCCTGTGCCCAGCACTGCTGCTCGCTGCCCCAGCGCTGGCCTTGCTCGTTGGTGCTCCACAGCACGCAGCCAGCACAGGGAATTCGGGAAGAGCCCTGCCACTCTCAGGAGCTCCCACGTCACCGCCAGACCAGCTGAGCAGCTCCCTGGCGCTGGGGCCCTGCCCGGCCTCCAGAGCGAGCCGAGCGGGTTCTGCCGCGGCGTGGCCTGCAGTGCCAGGGCTGCTCACACCTCGGCTCTTTGGGTGATGCCTTAAGTTTTAAGGTTTTTTTTTTTTTTTCTTTTTCTCTCCTGCTTTAGTGTGTAGCTCCTAGCTGCATATTAAGCGTTTCTAAGTTCTCTTTACCGGGTAGTTAGATACAATTCTCTCCAGCTCAACATTCCAGGACAATCGTTCCTAAACCTCAGGCCCAAAAGCACCAACAAGGTAAAAAAGAGGAGGCCGAGCAAGGAGGATGGAACTTCAGCATTCCAAGTTATTAATTGGACAGTTCACCTCAAGATGCAAATGGAGCAGAACTTCTCCAAGTGTGAAACCCCGTGCCCAGGCCCCTTTTCTGTGCCCATCTCGAGGCCCATCCTGGCAGGGCTGCAGCCGGGCTCTTTTATAGCCAGGCTGTGCCCTTGGAAGGCCTTGCCATAAATCCCTGCTTTATTCCTCTCCTTTTGTCTGCCCTCTGCTCCAGCTCAAACTGATCAGGCATCAGGGACAGCCCATTTCATGCCCGTGGATGCTGCTGGGTTGCTGTTCTGCTCACACCCAGACCCACTGCTGCTCTCCTGTTGGGCACTGATGGCTTGAACACCGCATGCTGGCCCATGGCCACCGAGCTGGAGCATTCCTCTGCTTGTTCATTCCCATTTCAACTCTTGTTTTACCCACTGGCAAACCATGTTACTGTAATATGTCACTCTCTAGGGCAGAAAGTGTTTTTCAGCGAGCTCTTTGCTCGGCCTCTACTGCAACAGGATTGCAATTTCAGTCAGCACAGCAGTAATGTGATTAACAGGCCCTGCACAAAGGGGAATTGCATCCTAGGTGGATGTGATATTCGCAGTTCTGGCCAGCCCATGTGTTTTCCCAGGGTGAGAGGTCATGTTGACTGATCTCCAAAATGGCTTGCTCGAACTTTTAAACGTTGAGGTCTAAATAAATTTTCAGCATTAGCTGGTATGCTGATCCCCTTCCTGCCAAGCTGCCGCCTTAAGTGAATTTTTATGACTAAGTTACAAACCCCAGAAAATACGAGCAAGAAGTGGAAATGCTGACTTGGCCTTTGCTAAATGCCAATTATCTACAAAGGCATTAAGCGGGGAGGGGAGGATGAAAAATAGGGTCATTTTCATGTTTTCTCTGGTTCAAAGCAAACTGTCCCATGAGCCCATTGTAGGAACACACAGCATGCAGAGTGACCATTAATATTTATAGGCACGACACTGAGCTGCAGACCTTGGCAATCACAGCAACTCCACTTTCGGAATTAATTTCGCTCGGTTTGGCTGCTACCTCACCACTAAAGAGTAAGGAGGAGACATGAAGATTTTCAGGGAGAACTGAAGAAGTAGGTGCTTGCCTTTGATGGGGAGGGTCCATACTTCACTGAAACACTAAAACCAACTCTTAAATCCTCAGGAATGCTGGCCAAATGCAGCACTATGTTTTCACTATCCCCTCTGCTCCCGTGGCTCCTGGATAGTAGCACTGCATGGGCTACTCTTGTTATAGTCCCCATGGTTATTCACTGCTGCCCAGCTGATCCAGACCAGTGTATTTCCAAAGACACTACTGGTGCAACATGGATTTCCAACACCTAAAGGTCTGCCTGAGTAATCTCAAGGCTCAAATTGGTAATCTCAGTTACAATGCAGCCTTCTCCCACTCTGTATTTCCTAAGTCCCAGTGGCAGTGAGAGACAATCTCCATCTAAAATCCTCTAAAACCTCTCTGTGCTGAAGACCTGGCAAGGTGCAGAGTCACAGCCTACCCTCAGCCCAGGACTGCCTGGCCACACACGAGCACATCTCTGAAATATCCGAGGGAACTACTCTACCATAGCTCAGTCACCCCATGGACCTTTAGAGAAATGTGTCCCCGATATCTGGGCATTTACAGGCCACAGAAAACCCTTCGGGAGTGGGTGAGGTTGGCACAACCCAATAATCCTTTCTGTCAAAAAAAAAAAAATCAAGGAGTCACGACTTCAGGTAGAGACTGGACACTCCCACACTGCAACCAGCCCTAGAAAAAGCAATAGGAGATTGGCCAAAGGTGCTTGTTTAGGAATCAGGAAGGTTTCCAGGAAATCCAAGGAAAAAAAAATTAGAAATCACACTCCCTTTTTAATGTACGCAAAAGAATTGAGCTGAGACTTCTAAACAACAGGCTCTAGATTTTCAGAAATGGCCAGTGACTTCAGCTGGGCCCTCAGCACACCAGGGCAGGATCTCCTGGTGAGTTTTGCATTGCTGCAGTTACATCCTGCTTCTGCAGCATGTGGGAAGGTGCACAGCCCACTGTGGAAACCAGGCATCTACCTAACAACCATCAGTACGTGCACTCCATCAACTCAGACCCTCCAAACCCTTTTTTTACTCTCAAAAATTCAGACTGTAAAAATTAGGAAAATAAATACTGGAAACAACAACAAATAGAAGCGCTTCTGCCATTAAAAACAAGGTGAAAAGGAGGAGCTGAGCCAAGTTAATCAGAGAACTGAAATGAGATGTTGGAGAAAGGGGCCGTGGGTGACGTGGGGTTTGCAGTTAGCTGAGTGATGTGAAATCTCTTGTGTCTGGCTGAGCTCTGAAAGGAAATGCTTTATTAAATCTTCTTCGTGTGAGATTTCAAACTGCCTCTGGACTGGAAAATAGGACCATTCCAGTATGTGGGAATATAATCAGGAACTGAAGATTTTAGTGCAGGTTTTTCTGCAGAGGAAACTCTAATCAGCATGAACACATAACTCAGAGGGCTCAGGATTTAGAAAGATGAATTAGACACAACATACCCACAACATACCCCTTCTACTCAGTATCCCCAAAATGCCTCACAGAATTAATCATGCTGGCAGCAACAACCAGGCATTGGGAAAGACAGTGCAGGTGGGCATAAATTCACCACACTGAATCAAAACTGTCCTCTGGGCCAGTGAGTCCAAGGTCCATTATCTCAGCTTTCATCCCCACTGGAACACAGTGCTTGCCATGATTGATCTCCCATGCCCTGGCTCTCCTGGGAGTCTCACTGTACTTTCTGCTCTGGTTCAGACACATTTTGGGCAGCTGCAGCCTCTTGCCATCCCTGTCCAGCACTGCTCGTGCTTTGCTGTAAGCTGGTGGCTCACAGCTCTTCTCTGGCACAGCAGGATTGTGCCACCCCCAAATACCTGCAGAAGGTGTTCACTACAAAGAAGTGGGGAGGCACAGGCACAAGAGAAAACAACAAGTGAGAGGTTCCCAGAACATTCTCCCATGTCACACAATCTCCCCTGCCCTTTTTCTTATCACGTCTCTTCCTCTGGAATTGGCCACAAATCCAGGAAAATGAGACCTGACCAGAGACAGCACAGGCAGCAGCAACCAGATTTCCTCCTCTGAACTGCTTATTTCACAGCACAGCACGTCTGGATATGAAGAGCCTGCTGGAAATGGCAGGATTTGAGTTCCTGGTCTGCATTCTGCAAACCCCGACAAGAAAGCGTCCCACGGGGCTGAGACACCCCAAGCATTCCCCTTCCTTTGCACTGCCCCCAGGGCAGACGAGCTCCTTGCCTACCTTTTATTGCTGACAAGAAGGAGGACAGAACCATTCTGGATATTGGCTTCTTTGAGAGTCTCGTGCTCCTCGAGCTGCCTGGAGTTGTAATAAAATGTCTTCTTCCAGGAAGTGATGCCCTCCCGTACCAAGAGAGCCCGCAGGTCCATCACCGTGTCCCTGGGCCTGACTGTCAGGGGCATCATCAGGTCCTCATCAGCCAGGTGCACCTTAATGTGGTACCTCTTCCACCGAGAGAGGCTCCTGCGCAGCGTGTCCATCCTCTCCAGCTCAGCAGGGCCAGTGTGGCAGAGCACAGCATCCAGCTGGGAGATCAGCAAAGCAGGGATGTGGCTCTGAAGAGGCTGTCTGCTTCGAGCAGCTTAAAATGTCCTGCCAAACCTGTTTCTCCCAGTTGCCACACGGCATGCTTCGCATTCCAGGGAAGAGCTCACCTGGCTCCATGAGCCTGCTGGCTGGGAAACGTCTCCATGAATCATTTCCACACACCCCTGAATCCCACAATAATTACAGCGTCTTCACGAAGTGCTCTTCATTCCAATGGCTCGCAGAGGACTTTTGAAGCCAGATCTCCACAGACATTAGAAACGTGGGTGCATGTGAGAAATGAATGGGTTTAGCAACCTCATGTCTCCTGCTCTAAAAAGCTGCCAGCTGGGGAGGAGATCAGTTAGCAAAGCAGGCATTTAGCAACCTCACAGCTATTTAACATGGCCACTTTAATGAAGAAAAGTACAGCTGCATAGTGACAAATTCCTCCCAGAGGAGAGCCACAGCACCCTGATGAGCTAGAGCCTGGCTGGGTGAACACCCCTCATCACTGCAGTGAGCACAGACTCCCCCCGGGAGATCTGCACAGCTACTGCTCACAAACAATCTGGGACCCTCCAGAATTCATTCACTCCTCATCATACCCTCAGATATCTGATATGGACTCACACCTGCTCCTGTGCTGCTCTCGCTGCTTCATCCTCTTGATTTCCTCTTCCTTTCAGATCGCTGTGTAATTGCAGGGCTGATCACATCCTGCTCCACACGTGAGTGGGATCAGCACCACGGGGCTGCAGGCGCAGCAGGAAACAGGTGGCACAGAGGCCTTGAAGTGCCCAGAGGAACCAGCCATACTTTGGGAAATAAAATGCCACCTCTGAAAGGAAGGAGTTGATGTCAGCCACAGGCTGTAATTGACTGATCCTGCAAGGCAGACTCTGGCAGTCACAAGCTGATACTTCAGAGCAAACACCATGACGATAAGGAAGCCTTTTTTTTCCCTCTTTTTCTCAAGAAGATCAAGTCACCCTCTTATCTTGTAGGTAACTTTTCTGCAGCCCATGTTACAGACATTAATTCGCTCATCCATTCTTCTCAACAGAGACCAGTATTTTCAGACCAAAGTACTGCAAGACAGTTGAGTTCAGGGTCTGCTCTTCACTACAAAGGAGCTGCTCTTGCCCAGCAGATAACAAAACAGTCTGATTTTCAGATATGGCAGCAGCCAGCTCCCATTGAGAGTAAGAGAAGTGTCCACTCTCCCATGGGGGAACAAGGAGAGGAAGGAACACCTTCCTTCCACACCTCCCTTTTCCTCCCCCAGCACATTATGTCTCTGCCAAGAACAGCAGCAAGTATCTTCACTTACACCACAGGCAGTGGAGATTTCCCTGTGCAATTGAGAAGAACTGAAGCTTCCACTCGCAACATTTTCTTTTCAGCTTGGCTCACTGCAAAGGTATGATTGCTTTGGTGGGGTCTGGGATTCTTGGGCCTTTGCTCTGCCACTGAGTTGCTGCAAAGGCTTGAGATGAGTCATGTCATGCCTTCCTGCTTCTGTTTGCTCACCTCATGACTGCAGTATGGTGCAACACATGTTCATTAAGCACCTTGTGGGAAACAGGAAGTGCTTTTAGCACAGTCATGGTTTGGGAGCTCTTAAGAATGCCTGGATCTACAAATATGCCAATAACCTTGAAGACAGAACAACACCACCCCTATTAGAGATGGAGAAACTGAGGGATAAAGCTGTTACAACCAAGAAAAGGCAAAAGGCCAGGCTCTGGTGCCCATATCCAGGTACCTCAGCAAGTCTCATTTTCAGAGACCTGCAGAAACCCTCCAGCCCAGGGCCTGGTGATTCCTTCTCCATTGGGGTGACATCCACTTAGGGAGCCACACTTCATCCCCTGGTGCAAAGCCAGAGAGTCTCAGGGGTAGAGCAAGGGTCTGATCCAATTCCCAGAGCCATCCAAGGGCAGACTGACGGCAGCCAGACCTGGAAGAGGCCCCAGACACACCGTGCTCTGATGGCTCTGATGGCCAGCAGGATTTGCCCAGTGAGTGCCAAGGGGAGCATAAGGCATTCTCATTTCAGCAGAGCCTGTCTGGTGTCAGCGAGTCCATCAGCTCCATCCTTCTAGCCTACGTGACAGCCTGACAGTTGCCAAATACCTCCCTCAGACACCTTTCAGACAGATCCTGTTTATTTTTAGGACAGCTCTTTCCCATCAAGGCTCAGATGCAAATCATTATAGAGAAAGGGGGGATGGTGGCAGGAAGAAAGCAGCTAGTATTTTTCTTTCTTTGCCTATGATGTGGTTGCAAATTTTCCTCGTGTACCCCCATCTGCCCACATTGGGACCCTTTGTTTTATGAAAAGGGATGATATCCTAGCCTATGAAAGCAGGATAAGGAGAAGTATAGCAGTGAAGTCAGCTTATGAAATATTGAAGCAATGAAATCCTCACTGGAACACGTGAATGTCTAATGCTGTTTTCAATTAATTCTGGATTTTTCATTAAACCACTATTAAAAGAAAGAGGACAGCAGAAATAAGGGAAATTGACTTGAGCAGTATATTAAATACCTTAGTTTTGCTTGAGGATGTTTTATTATCTGTCCAAAGCAATTATTTCACCAGCTCCTGACGGTTTGTGGGCTAAACAGAGGTATAGGGTAAAGTTCTAGATGGTCTTTCCTCAAAATTATTTTAATTTCTGTCCCCTACCCTCCACCTAGCAGCCTGTCTCTGGTATGTCATATCCAGAGGATAAGAAATGGAGACAGAGTTCTGGGAATCTATAATAAAGTGTCACTCTGGCATTATTTACAAATCAAATAAAAACTTGTTGACTTAAGCTTTTCCCCATATTGAGGGCAAACAAAAGACATGCAAATATTCAGAGACATTCATTGGGAAAGCCTGAAAAGCAATTTAAAACCCAGGTGGGCTGGGATTTTTTTTTACGGGCAGAAGAAATAAAGCAACAACATTTTTAAAACGTCTCCTGTTCTCATAGAGCTTTCTGATTCCATTGACTAGAGCAAAAGAGAAACACCTGCCTGAATTAGGTGCTTTGTTAAGATGTCTCAAGATGGTTGAGATGATCTTGGGCCTTATAACTTCTTCTCATAATGACAGAATAAAGACACACATTTCTTAGGTGGGTGGGTTTTTGCTGGGGTTGTTGGTTTGACAGTGGCTGTTTTTGCTGTGCTGCTCTCCTTGAAAAGGGCAACAGAGAAGTGGGATGCTGCTCGATAAGAAAATAAAGGTTTTGATAAGGAAGTAAAGGTTTCAATATGGAAATAAGGGTTTCTTGCTACCAGGAAATAAAGGTTTCTTTATTTTCTGGTGGCAATCATAGGGAAACTGAAACATCTGGGAGAAATCTGACCCTGATTCCCCTGGCAGAACCTACAAGGCTTTGAGGAAAGCACTCAGCCAGTGCTGTCGTTCTGCCAAGGCAGACCCTTTGCTGTTCCCTGGAGCTCTCTGATCCCAGGACTTGTGCTCAGTGGTGCTGAACACTAAGGATTTTCCTCTGATGTCTCTTTGGGGTGACTTTGTGTTTGGGAGCAGAGGGAGAGCAAGGGATGGAGCATGAGAAGTGACCACCCTGGTCAGGCTGACCAGACTTTACACCTGCAGTTCTTCAACACTGGGTCCTGAGGAGGGGCTGTTTGTCAGACTCCCCTGAAGACTCAGTTCAGCTGGTGGGCACATTCTCAACCCAAACCCTGCTCTGTTAACTGGAGGTGCAGAGGGAAGGCTGCAGCATTGTGAACTCTGACACCCACGCTGGATGCTGGGGAGCAGGAGGCTGGGAAAGGTTCATTCCCTGTGCAGGCTCAACAGTGATAAAACAAGGTTATAAATCTTCAGTCCAATATGCAGCTCTCACCTAATTCATCAGTCCCTCAGGTGAAGGGGCAGCTTAAGGCAGTGGTATTTATATTTCTGAAGTACCAGAGGCCCCAACTAGAGCTGTACCACCATGTGCCAAGATGAGTAAGGCCTCTCCTATCGCTCAGTGCTTCACTCCTCCTGAGATGTGCTTGGTTATGAAATGACTGGGCTCACTTTATATGTCAAGCTACATCTACAGCAAATGAACAAAGAGCTAATAAATGATTAATAAATGCTTTGAGAAATGAGTAATTAAATGCAACAGCTTTTTAGAGTCCAATGGATAAGCACAAAATATGTAAGCCCTAGTGATAACGCTTTCTCCTGATACAACTTATCTGCAGCACACTGCTCACATCTGCAAGAGGGCTTAGGAACACTATTAACTTCTTGTGCACCAGGAGAAAAGAGCCTTTCTGTGATAGAGGAGCACTTCTCCTGGGGATTAAGACAAAATCCTCCTTGTTTAGACATTTTAAACCCAGAAAAGCTGGAAGGTGCTTACTTTAATGTATATGGGAGGCATGAGTATCAAGCAGAGCCCCAACCTGGCATGGGGGAAAGTGTCAACATCTTCCTGCCCTGTTCTAAGCCACAGTCAGGAGCTCTCCAGTATAATAGATTTTTTTTTTAAATATGGTACTGTCATTCTTTCTGCTGCAAATGAGGATTTCTGCCACTAACACAGCTGAAGTCACCAAGTAAAGCAGATCCTGCTGGAAGCATTCAAATCAGATTTCTAAAGGCCCTACAACTGCCCTGGCGAGCTGCCCAGCAAAAATATTGCACTACTGGGAATTGGTGGATTGTTTGGCATGGAATTGAACTTCCAATGGCCTCCAGTTAAAAAAAAAAAAAAAGGTATTCATATTCAGTTTTGAAGGAGCAAACCTGCTTGGTTTTGGAACACAAATGAACCTGCAAGTTTTCTGAGCAAAAGTTGGATGTGAATTGGTGACATTTTCTGGTGGAAAAGGCAATGTGAAAGAAAAAAAACCCAGTAATGCACATGTTAAATGAACCAGTCAAGTGCAGACAATGGAAAAGCTGAAAAATTGATATGGAGGGAAGCATTTTGTGGTGGTAGCTATTTCTCACTGCAGTTCTTTATAACTTCCCAGATGGGAGATTCATGACCCTCGGAAGAAGTCTGTATCCTTGGGGTTTGGCCTGAGGCAGCCCATGACTCACTCGCCTGAGAGGGTTGGCTATCAGCTGAGAAACAAGCAAGGCAACAAAATGGTGGTGGAAACTGCAAAACAAAAGACAAATAAGTTTACTGATGGAAGAGCAAAAAAAAAAAAAAAAAAAAACAAACCTCTGCCACCAANCAAACCTCTGCGCACAAAGGAGGGCCTGGATGGAAAGAGAGCAAACATTTGTGCCACTGAGGACTCAGAGGAGCTGCCATCGCAGGCAGCCAGCTCCATTTATTTCAGGCGAAACAAATTCAGGTGCCTCAGTCTTCAAAAGTGAGATGGGCGGAAATAGAAGATTTGAGGCTCTGAGAGCCATTCCAGCTGCAGCACCATCGTTTTCCAGAGGCTCAGGGAAGAGAGAGGGAATCTGTGGATCTGCATTGCCATCTAATGGCAGGGGAGAGCTTGAAGCGTTGGCTGTGGCTCAGCAATGGGCTGGAACAGCAAAAACTAAGGAGGAGATGGCCCGCAGGGACAGTCCTTTACTCTAAATGCAAACCCTGCCTCTGCAGCTGGAAGGTCTCACCGATGAAGACCAGTCCAGAGAAAAGAAGAGCAGGCAAAATCTTCCAGTAGAGACAGCTGACTCCTTCTTTTCTAGGATGCTCTCCACTCTGTGTTAGCCAGAAATATTAGCATGCATTCAGGGTGGCATTTGCTTCCTTCTGCTGCGCCCGATGCTGGCAGTGAGACAGGATTCCCAAGCAGGTGGGTATTTCAGGTATCGAGTGAATTCTGCCATCCTATTCAAAACAGTATAAAATTCACTATCTCAGGTGTTCCAAGATCCTGCTGGGAAATGCAGTATTAAAGGAAAGAGGTAATTTTCCCTTGGATCTAGGCACAGGAAAAGCAGATCTAGTATTTTCATCACACTCAGCCCAGTACCTTGTGTTCACCCGTGGTCAGTGATGGATACTTAATGAGAACATATCAGGGAGAGGGTATTTCAGGTTGGTACTGGCACACACACTGAGAAGGGTTAGAGGGAGAGCGCCCTGCAGGGAGAGCCCACAGAGCAAAAAAAAATTCACTGAGATGTGAGGGTTTACAGATCTTGTCATTTAAAAGGAAATGCCAGGAAGAGACAAGTTTGATGTTCAGTCTAGTGCCACCTTTTCTACTGATACACCATATTACATAGCTTCTACAACAGAAAATTTACAAGGGAGTGGATTGTTAGGAGATACTGATGTTAGTAAAATGAAGGAATTTGGTAAAAGATTGTCAACAGCTTCTTTCTTCTGCTTTGAATTGCTTCTAGCCTTGACACGTGCAGCTTCATACACGAGGAGTTGGAGCTCAATCAGTGTGGAAGAGAGGAAGGAGATCTTTTATAACCAAAGTTTGGTGCAGAGCAGGAGCTGCAGAAGAACCTTGGGGATATAAAGTGTCTGTTTTTCCCAGGTGGTGAAATGGGCCTTGTTATGGGTCTCAGCTCACTGCTGGGCCACAAAAAAGGAGTAGGGATTGACAGCAGAGAAAATGTTGAGACCTGCCAGACTTCAGGCCACGGGTCTGACCACCCCCAGTCTGTGGAGATGCCTGCTGTGACAAGCTTCCCATGCAGCCTGCTGCCAAAGGAATGAGCACACTCTCCAAAAATCCAACTTCATTTCCTTCTGGTATCCTCTCATATTTACACACCAACCTTGCCAAGCTTTGCTCAGCCCAAACAATCCCTCAGAAAGAAAAGGAAAAACAAAAGGAACTCTTGCAGCCTGTGAAGCACCTTCCTGCCTGCCTGAAACAAAAAAACAAAAAAACAAAAAAAGAAGAGAAATGGTTTAGAGTGCTCTTCTTTCTCTCTTGGTTGCTCACTGTTTCCCAAGCTAATGAAAACCAGAGGCTGTGGGACTGACGGGATTATCATCACTGAGTGAATTCTTCAGCTCTTTCTCTCCAGTTCGTGAAGCAGGGAAGGGAAGAAGGGCATGTACCTGGTTGAAGGGCTAGAGAGGATGACACGTTTCCTGATGTTCCCTTCTAAATGTGGCTCTGAGTCACGCAACAGAGTTGA
Source organism: Picathartes gymnocephalus (assembly GCA_013390045.1). Taxonomy (NCBI): domain Eukaryota; kingdom Metazoa; phylum Chordata; class Aves; order Passeriformes; family Picathartidae; genus Picathartes; species Picathartes gymnocephalus. Next base: position 53,631 of record WEKY01040932.1, read on the forward strand.
TTAGAAAAATTATCTTCCTGCAGTTGAAATGGAAAGGAAAAAGAATCTTGTTCAGTGTTTGCTTCCCCAGCCCTGATTCCAAGCCTGCCTGAGCCCACGGCAGGAAGGGGGCTGGAAAACCACTTGTGCTTGTCTGAATCACAGAAATCATGAAGAGGCTGTGAGAGCAGCCACAGGAACAGCTCAAACGCACACCTAAGGGTGCAAGCAGCTGCTGTCCCAAGGAGCAGCACGCACAGCCTTGCATCAACCTCCACAAGTTCCTACATGTGCTGGGTCAAACAGGGCTAACACAGTCCTTCCCACCCTCCACTGCCTCCCCTTGTGTCTTCAGTCCACACCCCAAGTCTGAGTCAGAGAGCCTGCGGCACATGCAGCCTCGTGGCATGCAGGACCAGGAGGTGAAACAGCTCTGAAGGCAGGGCGGCAGCGTGACTGAGGGAAGGAGCCATAAAACACAGCCGGCTGGTTTGAACAGCCAGGAGCACTGTGAGCTGGACCACCGCCCTGCAGCCAGCTGAGGAAAGTTATTAAAGGTGTTCTCTTGTCCAAAGAAAGCTGGTGGGGATCCCCACGCCCGTGGCTGCCATGACCCCGAGTGGCCTGCGGTCACCCTGTGGTCACCAGCACTGACCCTCTCAGCTCCTTGGGCTTTCACCCCAAAATCCCTGCGGAGCCTTCTGCCCTCGACCTGCAAATTCCCACGGCAGGAGGGCAAGGAGAAGTGCAAGTTAACGTGGTTTATTGGGCCGTAATGACATTTGTGAGGGTTTGGAAACACCGGTAACACAATGCTTCACCCTTATGCCACAAACCCACTCCAGGCTGAGGTCCCATGTGATCTTAAATCACAGCATAGCTTAAAAGTCATCGGAACTGGACTAAAAAAAGCCCAGAGGCCACCTTGCCGCAGAGGTACCCGGAAAAAAAAAGCACATTTAAATATGTGCGGTGTTCAGAGGGATACAGGCGCGCACCGAGTGCCAGGGTTTCCAAGCAAATATTGACCTTAGAGCTGTTAAAAATTCCGACTATTTTTTAACAAAAAAAAAAAAAAAAAAGGTAAAACGCACACACACGCTCGCACAAAAGCAGACCCAAGCGGCCGCTCCGGTAGCCGTTACCGTTCGCGAAGGAGGGCGGCGCGGGTGGTGCCCGGGGCCGGGCCGGGCCGGGCCGGGCCGGGCGGGGCGGGACGATCCCCACAGCCCGCCGGGAACCGCAGTCCGCGGCCGCCGCCATCTTGGCGCCGCCTCAGCCCAGCCCCTGGGGGCTCTGGCAGCCATCTTGGGGCGGGGGGCGAGGGCCGCGCCTCAGGCCGTGAGGGGAGGGCTGGGGTTTAGCCAAATTAATTAATTTTTATTTGAACAACAGTAAATCGTTGTCGTGTTTTAACCCTGGCTGGCTACCGAGCGCCACGTAGCCGCTCTCTGGCCCATCAAGCGGGATCAGGGAGAATCAGAAGGGTAAAACTCATGGGTTGAAAGTTTAATGGGGGAAACTAAAGCTGTGCGTACAAGGAAAGGAAAACAGGGAATTAATTCACTGCTTTCTGTGGGCAGGTGGTGTGCACCTATGGGAGAACAGGGCCCCATTCCATGGAATGGTGACGTGGGAAGACAAATGCCGTCACTCCAAAAGTCCCCCATTTGCTCCTCCTTTCTCCCCATTTATATCCTGAGTGTGATGTCTGGAATATCCTGGCTGTGTCCCTTTCCAGTCTCTCAGGCACCCCCAGCCCCTTCCCCAGCATGGTCCTATAGGTGGCAGGAAGGGCCTTGGCTCTGTGCAAGCTCAGCAATAACAAAAACATCACTATATTCTCAACCCTGTGTTCAGAACAAATCCAAAACACAGCCCCCTACCAGCCACTGGGGAGGAAATGAACTCTATCTCAGCCACAAGCATTGTGCTGGTGTTGGCTTCGTGTCCGCTCAATAAAGGGCAGATTTTTTTTCTTTAAAAGTCTCTCCCAAAAGCCTTTCAGTGCCGTGCCAGCTCAACCGCAGAGGATGGGGAAGTTCTGGGTCTTGTGCCGTGTGCCGGTGCCCTCACGGCTGGGGCTGCCGTGAGCGCTTGGGAAGGAGGGACCCAGGGCTTGTGCAGGGAGATCAGGCTGTGAGCGAGGCAGGAGGGAGCACAGGGCTGCAGGGAGCAGAGCACGGCAGAACCGAGCAGGGAATGGGCACCATGTGCTCAATTCCCCCAGAAAGAACTGGGGGAATGTGAAGGCTGGATATCAGGAAAAGGTTCTTCCCCCAGAGGGTATTCCCCAGGGAACAGTCCCAGCCCCGAGGCTGCCAGAGCTCCAGGAGCATTTGGACAACACTCCCGAGGATGCACAGGGTGGGATTGTTGGGGGGTCTGTGCAGGCGTTGGACTCGATGATCCCTGTGGGACCCATCTCAGTATATTCCATGGCTCTATGCAGGTGCCAGGGTAGCAAAGTCAGAAAGTGCTGCCAGGCTGCCCTGGAAAGGTGCTGTACATCACAGCAGTCAGGACAAGGCTGGGCTGGGTTGGGATGCTCAGCCAGAGCACGTGAAGCGATGGAATGGCTTTGGGGATGTGTTTAATAGAGCTGCAAAAGGAAGCAGAGCTCGTTCTGGGGCTGTTGGACGCTCTGCTTGGTGTCCTCTGTCAGTGGAGCTACTCCTCATGTTCTCCCCAGAGCCTGCTCTTCCCTGACACAGTGAAGGTGACCCCTTCATACAGCAGAAGGAATAATTCACGTGCTCATCAGACTGCAACTTCAGGTGTTGTTCAGTTCCCCAAGTATTTAGTGAGGGAAATTTCAAGGACAGGCACTCAAACTCACTGGGTTTGCCTTGAGCCTGAACTTGACATCTAAATTTGAGCTCTGTTATGTGTTATACTATCACACATTAGAGCTAGCTCCTTAACACCAGTGCTTATTTTTACAGCAAAAACCTCTGCTGTCTCATATCCTGCATCTTTTTATAAATTAAATTTAGCTACCTCTTAAGCATAGATTTTTTTTTTAAAATTTATTTCTTTATTTTAAGTATGGATTTATTTTGGAGTAATCTAAAGAGATCCTTCCCTTCATGCCATTATTCCAGGAAGGCAGGCCATCCCCAGGATCTGCTGGGTTGGTTAATTGCTCTGCACACACAAAGGGGAGCTAATCAGCTTTTCTTCAAGCATGTGTTCATATGTCAACACTTTTGCTTCTGTCAGAAGCTTAAAAATGGAAACAGTTTTCTCTTTAAGAAAACAGGACCCAAATAAGGAGATGGAGTGGTGAAGATTCCTCTAGTGAGTCTGTTCCAGCTCATTCCTTAGAAAGGCTGTGGATGGAACACCGGAGGAGAGGCCAATAGATCTGGGTTTTGTCCAGGGGGCTCTGGGTTTAAAGCTCTCTACAACCACTTGTAGCTCATTTTCCTTGTGACTTGCCTGGGTACAACTTCTTTCTCTGTCCAAGCTGTTAAAAATCTAAAATTTTACTCATCAGATCCTTTCAGTTGCGTGACAGACCCAGCCTGTCCTTGAGGAAAAATGGAAGCTATCAAGAAAAAGATGCAGATGTTGAAGTTAGACAAGGAGAATGCCATTGACAGAGCAGAGCAGGCTGAGACTGATAAGAAGGCAGCTGAGGACAAATGCAAGCAGGTAAGTGGAAATAAAATCACTGGTGGTGTGTGTGTGTGTGCTGTGGAAATAAGTGTAACAAAATAATGTGTGGCAGTGTTCTGATTCAGGAAGCAAAATAATTTGAAGTCAGTTTTCTGTTAATCTTCTTTTGAAGTTTTTTGCCTTTTTGGTACGCTTGTACAGCCAGGACTAAGCTGTAACTTCTCAGCCATCTCAGTCTTTCCAAAATTAACATCATCCACAGATTATTAACAGTACTTTGTCTTTCTTGAATCTTACATAATTGTCCTAATTTTCTCATGCTTTTGATTTCATACAAAAGGCCTCTACATATTTAAAATCAAAGCTGTAAACCCTGACACCTGTAGGACTAGTGCTAATAGAGTCGGCTGTGTCTAAACATTAATTAAGCCTCTCCTTGAAGTGAATTAATAAAGTTCACTTCAAGTTCTTGGTGCAGAGAGTGCCCCTTAGAGGTGCCAGCTGAGACTCAACAGGAGATAAGTTCTCTTATTTTTTTCATTGAGAATAATGAAAAATATCTTAATTTGAATGCTGTTCTTTTAACTGAATTCTAATGATAACATTTTCATATTCTTTTGCTTCTCAATGTCTTTATTCTGGGTTTCTGTCTCCTATTTGAGCTTTAGTGTTTTCAGAATGATCTTGAAATGTTAGCTGACTACATTCAAGTTTTTACAGCACTTCTTGTAAAAGTACATCTTTCCCTTTTACATCCTCCAAATTGGACTGCTTCTCCATCTTCCTTCCACACTGCTCTGATATAAGCATTCATCTGGCCTAATATTTCTTCTTTAGAAAAACAAATCTTTGATCTTACTCCTCTTTTCTGAATTGTCCCAAAATTTTCAGCTTCTTTTTTAATGTGGGCACAGTACTCAAATAGTTATTTTAATATTCATCCACAAAGCCAGCATCAGCTTCATGCTGCTCACTGTCCCTCTGTCAGAACATCCCAGCAGGGTTTGCAGTTCTCTCACACTCTCTGGTTACTCTCTGCAACATAACAACATTCCAGAATAGCACACTACCAAAAATGTCTTTGAAACTATCAGTGAAACTAAAATGAAGGAAGTACACCAAAACACAAACTATTTTGAGAGTCAATTTCTGTGAAGGTGGAGCTAAATGGATAAATCGGTGTCTCAACAGACTGAGCTGTTTTGTGTTGCAAATGAAAGGATGGAGCAGATGAGTTTGCAGGCCCACCCTTATCAGCAGCAAGCCTTTGATAAGGTGAATTCTTCAGGGAGCATGAGACAGTTTGTCACTAAACAGTCTCCCAGCACGTTATAAATAGCACCATTCTAGGGAACAATATGGATTTATATGGTATGGAGGAGCCTGAGCCTCACTGTATAATGAAGCCTGGCGTGTTGGGCCACAGTTAGAGAATAATCCAGGTTGGAAAGGACCTCCCGAGGTCACCCAGTCCCACCTGAAACACAGCCAGCCCTGTTCCCTCCCACACCCAGAGCATCTCATTTGGGTTGAAGTGTCCTGAACCACACACAAACATCACTAAGGAAGGGCCACTAATTTTTTTTCAGCTATACAGGAATGAAATAGTTTCCTGAAAAATCACCAGGTAATAGTGTTAGAACAAATACAATTTAAAACAAACACATAATTAAAAAACATCTATAAGTGCACTGCAAAACTGCTGCAGGGTGTCAAAAAAAAAAAAAAAAAAAAAAAAGAGGTGAAAATGGGCTTATACTAAGTTCTGTATTAAACCAGATCCTGTGTGTGTGGTGGCAGGCAATGTTGTTCAAGGATGACATGTTTTTAATGATCCTTCCCTGGCAACTGCTACCAGTCATTCTCACACTAGTCACCAGCAGAACTTTGATCTGGTCTTTTGTGGCTTTTTGTATGCTATATTGGGTTAAAGCTAATAGTTATGAGCGGTTTTATCATATTAAACTGTAACTGATACTACATCAGTATGCTCACTTTGGGGTTTTTTTCTCTTGAAAGGTAGAGGATGAACTGGTAGCTCTGCAGAAGAAGTTGAAAGGAACTGAAGATGAGCTGGATAAGTACTCTGAGGCTCTCAAAGATGCCCAGGAGAAACTGGAGCAGGCTGAGAAGAAGGCCACTGATGTAAGTATCCATGGCCAACACTTGCCTGTACCTCTGCTCGGTGTATTTTGTATGCACTTCACTGGTTATATGCATTTTGCGGGGGGGATAGGAAGGCAGGGTGACAGTGCAAGGTTTTTAACCTTCTCTCCCCTCTGCTCAAGGGAGCGGGGCTATTCTGCACCGAGAGCACGGCGCACGCAGCTGCCCCCGGGAGCCGGCACCGCCTGATGCTCCCTGGGTACCCGGGATGAGCACCCGGAGGGGACCTGGTGGGACCCCCTGGTACGACCCTGCGGGACCTCCCCGCCCGTCCCCAGATGGGAATTCTTTAGCAAAGGAGAACCCTCCTTTAACAGAAGTAAACAAAACGGTGACTTTTGAAGGGAAACGCGACGGCAGCAGAACTACGCCGTGGCATAAAGCCGCGCTTTGCCTCCATCCCCACGGCGGGGTTAAAGGCCACTCCACGCTCCCCGCCACACCTCCCGCGCTGTGACAGCCACGAAGCGCGGGCAGCGCTTCCCTTTGGGTGCCCGGGGGAGGGCGGCGGCTGCTGCTGCTGCTGCAGCATCCCCCGTGGGGAGGGGACCGGGGCCGAGCGGGGCCCGGCCCGGCCGTGCCTGCGCCGGCTGCTCCGCGCTACGTAACCACCTCCACCTCCAGCCGCGTGACGTCATCGGGCCATTGAAAGGCGCGGGCCCGCCACGTGCAGCAGCTCCGCGCCCAGCCCGCCGCCCGCGCCCATGGCCGCGCCGAGCTCCCTGGAAGCCGTCAAGAGGAAGATCCAGTGCCTGCAGCAACAGGCGGATGAGGCCGAGGATCGCGCCCAGGTCCTCCAGCGGGAGCTGGACCTGGAACGGGACCTGCGGGAGAAAGTGAGACCGCCCGGGCTGCCTGCTCGCCTCTCTCGGTCGCTCTCTCCCGGGCTGCTCCTTCCTTCCTGTCTCTGGCTCTCTCTCGCTGCGGCGCGCCCGGCTCTTCCCCCGCTGCGGGAAGGATGGCTTGGCCGCCGGCTGCCTCCATCCCTCGGCTGTCCCTGCGCTGCTCCGCTCCGCTCCGCACTCAGCGCCCGCGGGAGCCGCCGGCGCTGCCGCAGCGCCGCGCCCGCAGCAGCCCAGCCCAGCCCGTCCCGTCCCGTCCGCTCCCGCGGGGCAACCGGGCGCGGCGGCGGCTCGGCCCCGGCGCCCGCCGCTTACCGCGCTTTGGGGCCCATTGCTGCGGAAAAGGCGTTCGAGCACCGCTGGGCACTGGGGAGCGGTTGAGAGTTTAGTAGGAAATGGCTGTTTAATTAGGGAAAAGCGCTGCATGACACCGAGCGGGGAGTTCCCGCCTCTCGGCGCCGCACCGCTGGCTTCGGCACAGCTGGGAAATGTCCGGACTGCTGAAAAATAACTTTCCCTCCTGGTTGCCACAGAGAAATCCGAATTCTCCGCTAGCGTGCGGATCTCCCGGGGTTGGACAGCTGGTTTCACTTAGATTTGTGTGCGATCAGCCTTCCCGGCATCTTCCTGCTATTTTATCACATGTCAGCGAGTTAGTTTTACCGTATAAGGACTGCGGGCTGCTGCTGGGAGAGGTGGAGCCAGGCTCACCCCAGATTCCCAGTGGCCCCGGCTCCATAGCTTTGGAATCTTGCTGAATTAAAATGTGACTTAAAAGTACCCTATCTAGTGCAAGGAGTTACTGCCACAGAACAAATGCCAGTTTTGTACATGATCGGTGCCTTGTGTATAAATCGGGAAGTTAAACACAGCATTGGGTAAAAACAGATGAAATGTTAGATAATTTATGACTAGAGGAATCCTGGGTCAGCTTCCATTTGGATCAGCCTCTGAACTCCTTTCCAAGATGGCTCAGATGTGAATGGAAACCACTTCCTCCAGCTTAGGAGTGGTCAGTGACCAAATTTGCTAAGCTGCAGCAAAACACTTTTTTTTCCTGAAGTGTTTTAACATAAAGCATAAAACAGTTGCCCCTCCAGGGACTACATCCTGTAAAAGCGTTTGGAAAAAAAAAAAAGTTAATCTTGTATGTGGCAATCCTCCTCAGATTTGGGGACAATAAAGTGTACAAGTCTGGCAGTTATTAAAGCAGGGCTTTCTTTTCCTTCAAAAACAAGCAATTAAAGGAGCTGTGTCTTAATAAACACATATTTATGGACACCAATTTGTCCATGTTGTCTGTATCGAGCATTCTCCCAGCAATCTCTTCCACTTATTAACTAGTCTATTTTTTATACATTAATGGTGTTCCACTTACTGTGCAGTTTATTCAATAATACACAAACAGATCTTATTATTTAGAAATGCATCCTGCATAATTCCTTAAGTACCACAGGAAGCAAAGAAAACATATTTTAAGAACATATCTAATTTTGTCCCAAAAAAAAAGCCTGACTGTGCCATGCTGAGGCCTCTGTGCCCAGCTGACCACGTAGATTGTCCAGCGTTTGCAGGCTGGGGAGCCAGGATGGATCAGGAACTGGCTCAGACTTCACAGAGAGCTGTGACAGGATGTCACTGCACGAAACCAAGGGCAGAGAAATCACCGGTGAAGGTTTTGGAACTAAGCCATCATGGAAAGTGTTCATTTTTTAACTTCGGGTAGATGCAGCCCTGTGAAGTGCTCCAAAAATACCCCGATCCATTGGCAATCCCGTAGAGCTCCTTTTTGTGTGGCAGGAATGATAAGTGCCCTGAAAAAAAGAAAGAACAAGCGCACACTCCATACCTTGACATTCCTGAGATGCCACAGTTTAAGCAAACAAAAAAGCAGAGGCAGAAGGGCCCCTGAGCTCCCCTGCAGGTCCCAGGGAGGTGCTGCTGCAGCTGGAAGGAAGCTGATGAGCTGGGAGCCCGTGTAACCCCGGCTCCGGGTGGCTCTTTCACACAGGCTGAAGGTGAGGTGGCAGCTCTGAACAGACGCATCCAGCTCGTGGAAGAGGAGCTGGATCGTGCCCAGGAACGACTGGCCACAGCCCTGCAGAAACTGGAGGAGGCTGAGAAAGCAGCAGATGAGAGCGAGAGGTAAGATCCTTTTATTTTCTGTTGTTAAAAAAATGAATAAAATATTCCTGTGTAATTAGCATGTGCTAATGTGGGCTGCAGGTCAGAGACTTGAAACTTTTTGACGAGCTTGATTGGGTAATTCTGTTGTCCTTGAGGGTCATAATGGGCCACTTTTGGGTTACAAATATCCAATCCCACTTTGTGAAGTTGAGGTACAAGTGCCAAAATGCTTCTACATTAAACGTGCTTTGTCTTCTGCAGAGGAATGAAGGTTATTGAGAACAGGGCAATGAAAGATGAAGAGAAAATGGAAATTCAGGAAATGCAGTTGAAGGAGGCCAAGCACATTGCTGAAGAGGCCGACCGCAAGTATGAGGAGGTAAAAGGGAGAAGGAAATGGTGAAATGTACAGGAGAGCCACGAACAACAACATTACTTTTCAGTTCCCTCTTTGTTCAGCTGGCACTGGGTGATGCTTCAACCTTGGAACATTCCCAACAAGGAGGAATTTTAACAGTGATTTGCAGCATCTTAGGTACCCAGCGCTAAAAATACTGCAAAATCTAACTGGGGAGGGCTCTTACATCTGTGGGTGCATGTTTAACCCGATTTCCTTATTCCAGAGGAAGCAGGAGCAGGGTACTTCCAAGTGCTTTTTGAAATCTCTGAGGAAGGTGTGGCAGGGGATGGAAATAGATGATTTTTGAGGTCCCTCCCAAGCCAGGCTATGCTGTGATTCTGTGAACTACAGACTGGCCTGACACAGCTGTTGCCTTTTCACAGGTTGCCCGTAAACTGGTTATTTTGGAGGGTGAACTGGAAAGAGCTGAGGAGCGTGCAGAGGTGTCTGAAGTGTGAGTAACTTTTGAAAATACAGTAAAGGTCAACACTACATTTCATTAGAAAAATCTCCAGGTAGGCAGGCATGGAGTTAGTACTGGTAGAAAAGCTTGTTTGTACACTGTATACCCAGATTTCTTCTTTCAGACTTAATTACTTCCTCCCTTGTATTTTTCAGACTCCTCCAAATCATTAGGAACACTAATAATTCATACTTCTATTTTCCCCTCGTAGTAAATGTAGTGACCTTGAAGAGGAGTTAAAGAACGTCACAAACAACCTGAAATCTTTGGAAGCTCAATCTGAAAAGGTTGGTTCTTTCAGTAAACTAAAGGATATGGGCAAAGCCAAAACTTGTAAATAGAATTCATAGAAATAAACCAGAAATACAAAGCAAATGAGAGGTTTTACCTGCCTGCCTGTGGATACCACTCCATCAGTTCTCCCCAAACAAACCTGAAGGTCTGGGGGAGAGGGGAAAAACACAGAAATGGTGTTTGCAGCTGCTGCAAAAGGAAAAGTGTTTATAAATAGGTCACAGTTTCATAAACATTTATTATTGTTGCTACAACTTCCCTTCAAGAGTGTTTATTGTTTTCACAGTACTCAGAAAAAGAAGATAAATATGAAGAAGAAATCAAGATTCTCTCTGACAAGCTGAAAGAAGTAAGTTTGGCCATCCCCAAACTGTCTTTGGGCACAATCTTTCCAGGAGCATCCAGTGATGCTATTTCAACTTTTTTAGGCTGAAACTCGTGCGGAATTTGCAGAGAGAACTGTTGCCAAACTGGAAAAGTCTATTGATGACCTGGAAGGTATGGAATGACTCAAGTTTCTTTAAAAGTGGTCCGTTTCAGATGAGAGAACAAAGTCCAGGAGTGGGTGGTGGATTTTATTGGGAAAGAACAGCAGCACTCATCAGGCATATTGGGATTCATATTGGTAGTTGTGTGTCCACTGGGCACCTGCCCTGTGTGGTGGAAGTTCTCCTGAAAAAGGTTTTCTTCCATAAAGTTGGTAACAATGACTTGATTTTGCCCAGCTTACAGACAGAGGGACTCAAGGGCTCGAGATCCCAGCCCTACCTTAATCTGCTTACTAGAAAACAATTGTGAGATGACAAAAAGTTCACATAGGTGGCACTTCTGACCAGGCAGCTTTGTGGGTGTTTTGCTTTCCTTCTGATACTCAACTGCGCCTCTGTTTTCTTCTTTTGTTTTCCTCCCCAACTGCTTTGGCTGCTGTTGCCTTTTGCCTGTCCCCGTTCTGCTCCTGTGGCCTCTTCTCCTCTCTGCATTTCTTGCTGGCCTGTTGCTGCTGCTGCCCTGGTGCCTGGTGACAGATGAGCTCTACGCTCAGAAGCTGAAGTACAAAGCCATCAGTGAGGAGCTCGACCATGCCCTCAACGACATGACCTCTTTGTGACCTGTCCTTGTGTGGGGACACGGGGGGCTCCCACTCACTTTGTTTTCTCAAGCTTTTCTTGCCTGTAATCCCTGTCACTCCTGTGCCACTTCCACAAGCAACCCTTCCACCTCTGTGGGAACTGAGCTCAATAAAACTTGATACCTCTACCTGGCAGGGTTTCCTTCCGTATAAATCACCTCAAATACAGTGGTGATGACACTGAAAACGCATTCGGCTCCTCGTGTGGGGTTGGGCAAGACACAGTTAGGGTGGGGCAGGACCTGGCTCTGGCAAACACTGGAATTTTGGTGTTCCCAGGGATGCAGGTGTCAGCAAAAAGCTTTAAGTGCACTCAGTGCCTGCTTGTGCTCCACCAGCCTGGTTAAAAACCCCTCAGTCCAAGGAAAACCCAGCAGGATGTGTCCTATCAATGACACATTAAAACACAGGTCTTTCACATTCCATGAGACGTGTCCAAAAACCTCCCTAAAGGACAGCAATTAGAAAAAATTGGCCCCTTTTTGACGCTATAGCTAAATATGAAGGTAAGTTACCCCAGGTTTTATTTAAAGAGAAAAGGCTATAAAATAATATGATTTAAATCTTGTGGTTTTCTTCTTTCTCACTAGAAAAACTTGCTCAAGCCAAAGAGGAGAACTTGGGCTTGCACCAGACACTGGACCAGACGCTAAATGAACTGAACTGTATATGAGAGGCACAGAGCTGAGAGCAGCCAACAGGAACAGCCCTGTCCCTGCATCGCTCCTCTCCTTTCTCTCTCTGTATCCTGGAAAAGCCAATTAAGTTATGACCGGCACAGCCACACGATGGGCTCCGGGCATCCCTGGGGGTCCCCTCATCCCCCGGGGCTGCCGCACGTCCCGTGCCAGGGCTGCTCCGCACGGTTCCTCCTCACGGTTCTTAGTCCTTGCGTATAAACCCCGGTAGAAGCTGCACCCGAGCGGTGGCGTCACCTCCGCGGGCTCCTTCCCTGCCGTTTCATATTAAACAATTTCTCACACTACCGAGGCCTCTTTTTGTACCGCTGCTGCTCGGGGGGCGTGACGTCACGGAGCGGGCTGTTACGGGAGTGACGTCACATGCCACCGCACGGCCTCGCCGGTCCGTAGCAGGAAGTGACGCATCCCGGCGGCGGGAGCGGCAGCCAATCGCAGTGCCGCTTACACCGGGTCGAGGCCGTTCGCCAATGGCGTGCCGGCTTCGTGCGCTCTACGCCAGGCTCGACCAATGAGCGTGCGGCGGGCGGGGCCGTGCCCACCAACATGGCGAAGACCTACGACTACCTGTTCAAGCTGCTGCTGATCGGCGACTCGGGCGTGGGCAAGACTTGCGCCCTGTTCCGCTTCTCCGAGGACGCCTTCAACGCCACCTTCATCTCCACCATCGGTGAGCACCGTCCCGCCCGGGGCTCCCGCGGCGGCGGCGGCGGCGGCTCCGGGCTCGGGCCGCGGGACCGGAGGGGCGGATTCACTGCCATGGCGGGGGCTCGGTGTGGGGCTGCTCCGTGAGGGGCTGTTCCCGTGCGGGGCCGCTCCGTGAGCGGCTGCTCCGTCCGGTGCCGCAGGCCCGGGGAGCAGCGGGGAGGGAGAGCGCTGAGGCCGTGGAACTGAGCGACGCGGTGGAAGGGAAAGCCGCTGGATTTGGCCTTTCGGCAGGATCTGTGAGTAAAGTGATTGGTTCTCCTTTCAGGTATCGACTTTAAGATTAGAACGATAGAGCTCGATGGCAAGAGAATTAAACTGCAGATCTGGTAAGGCTTCTCTGCTGCAGTGGGTGCCCGAGAGCTGGGGCTGTGTGCTGTGCGTGGGGATGGGTTAGTTTTTATCCAGTTGCACTGCCAGTAGTTTATGGTATCTTAGAACCTAGAAGGTACTTCAAGTGCTCTGAAGACTGGCTCAGATTTATTTCAGTCTTTTGGTAGTGTTAACTCGAGCTGATGATGTGGAGGTGGTTTTTGTGAGCCCCGTGTTCTGTGTGTTGCAGGGACACGGCCGGGCAGGAGCGGTTCCGGACCATCACAACCGCCTACTACCGGGGAGCCATGGTAGGAGCAAACGGGTGGGGCTGTGATAAACCCGCGTGGGTGGCTCGGGTCAGCCGTGGGACACTCACAGCTGACCCTCTGCCAGGCTGGACATCCACGGCTGTGCTTCTGCTCCCAGTGATGCCTTGGGTTTTCACTTCCATATTTTTCAAACCCTGCAGTGCTCAGTGTGGGACTCTGCAGGGTTTTGTACCCTGGGAGCTGCTGCTCTCTCACGTTAAAATAGACACAAAGCCTCTCCAAGGCTGCTCTCCAAGGACACCCAGACTGTCCTGGGTCCAAAATGTGCAACCCAGCACCTTGAGAAGGGGGAGTGAGCTGGGGAAATGCCATCGTGAGCTCAAGTTTGAATTGGGGAATTGATGCTGAGATGCAAATGGCCCAAAGCTCTAAAGGGGTGAAGAACTCGTGACTCGGGGTCCATCCTGGGCTCCATGGTGAGAGCAGCCTCTGGCTCCCCAGGCTGGGCCTTTGGAGGCCTTTCCAATCAATATCCACCTTTATTCCCTCCCTCCTGTCTAGTCTCTGTTTCTAGGGAGCCACTGGAGCTGGAGCTGTGCTGGGATGATACAGGACTTTGGAAAGGCAGCTTCTTCCATGTTTCACTCTATAAATACATGTCCTGCACACCTTATCTCACTGCCATGAACTGGGAACCAGTTGTTAAAAATAGCCACTGCTGAGTTGCTCCTCTGTGCTATGGATAAACCTTCAACTCCTGCTGAAACAATCTTGTTCTTTCTTTACCTTTAGGGCATTATGTTAGTGTATGACATCACCAACGAAAAGTCTTTTGAAAATATTCGGAACTGGGTGAGGAATATTGAAGAGGTAATTTTTCTCTTTACTTATTGCTGACTGTTAAAGGTGCTGTTTCTTTCTCTGGAAGTAACTGAAGTTTAATTGCTTCAGAAGCGTTACATTTCCTCATGTGCTGCAGGGTACTAGGAAGATAAGTGGGATGGAAATCAGTCATAGCTCCTGGAATACCTTGGCTGGTAGTGATTTGTTGTGAGGGCTGTAGCCCCTGGACTTTTGAGGGCACCAAAATGTGAAGGTTTCCTGCCACAACAATTGATGCAAGAGCTGCCATGGTGCAGGTCACGTGCTGGGATGGGGGTTGGGGGAGCCTGGAAATCTGTGGAAGATTCCCAGGACTGGCATCTCTGTGTTGGGTACTCAATGTCTGACAATGTTTATCTACACAAGCCAAGCCCCAATCTCTGCTCTATGTTTGTCTCAGCACGCCTCTCCAGATGTTGAAAAAATGATCCTGGGGAACAAATGTGATGCAAATGACAAAAGACAAGTGTCCAGAGAGCAGGGGGAGAAGGTAGGTGCTGTGGCTTTGATGTGTTTTGACTTGGGCTTTTCAGAGTCTGTAAACTGCAGTGGTGATTGTCTGCTTGCTGCCATGGTGCCTCAGTGGTGTTGCTGAATGCAATGACTGAACATTCCCCAGCTGTCATGGCAAGGCTTTTCCCCAGGGGAATCAAAAGCTGAACCTCTGTGAAGGATTCTTGTCAATTATCTAACAGATGCGAGGCAGTGAGTGGGACTGTTCTAAAAGGATGCTGGAGTTGGACATGAAGAAAATGTCTGTTTTGGCTGAAAGCCACTGAGACAAGGTAGATGGGATTGTCTTTTCTGGTGTCAGATGTTACTGGAGGCAGAGGTTTTTTCTGCACTGTGGTTGTTATGAGGTTGACAAGGTATCTATGCAAGAAACAAAAAAAGAGCAAGTTAAACTGTGTGCAGAGTGTAAAAGAGCAGAGCAAAGCCAGTGAGAGCAGGTGCCAGTTGCAGTGAGATTCAGTTCCTAATTTTTGCAAATGATTCTGCATGAGCAAATCCCCAGCTCCTGTGACTGGTGGCAGCAGGGACAGAGGCTGTGCCCAGGGCTGTGTTTGGAGCTGTTCCTGCAATTGTTCAACTAATGTGCAATCTGCTTTTCTTCAGCTTGCTGCAAGTTTTGGGATTAAATTCATGGAGACCAGTGCAAAAGCAAATATAAACATAGAGAATGTGAGTACTGATGACTTTCTCTTGTATTTATTGTTCTTTGTGCCAGCCAGCAGTGGGGCCTGTCCTGGTGGGATGCAGAACTCCGTTGTTGGGTACCACAGATGGGTTGTTCAGCACTTTCCTGCAGCACAGACCCTGCCTGGGGGTGGCTTTGGGGCTCAGAAAGAAGGTTGTGGAGCTAGAGAAGGAACTTTAAAAGCCAGAGCACAGGGAAAAATACTGAAAGCCTTAATGTTCTTGTATGGTATGTCAGAACTTGGGGAGGCAGCTTGTTACTAAACAAAGCTGTTAGAAAACTTTTTATTTACCCTGTAACACTGAACTGTCTGACTTGCCACAGGCATTTTTCACTCTTGCAAGAGATATCAAAGCAAAAATGGACAAGAAGTTGGTGAGTAACTTTGATTTCATCCATGCTGGATTTAAATAGGAAAAAAAAAGCAAACCAAAAGCCACATTGCAAGAACTGTTCCACAGTGTATAAAAAATGTATCAGAGTCTCTTTCATGTAGGATCACTGAAAGTTCTAGAAATGTTTTTTTAGTTCTTCAGGCTGTGCTCTGACATTGGCTGTCTCTGCATTGCAGAACTAGGTTTGAGGTTTTCTAAATAAAATTATCTGTTATTTGTTTTACCAAAAGTCAGGTGGGGGGGCTAGAGCCGTTCAATGATACTTCTCACTCTTGCAGTCTGAAAATCATACAAATTAGAGAGAGAGGAGGCACACATCATACCTCAGGGTACAAACTTCAAACCGTGCAAGAATAGGTAAAGAATTAATGGTTTTGGATAATCTTTGCACAAATACCCTGAGCAACGATTGGGTTGTCTTTTTGCAACAAATAAATGCACAATGATGTTGGATTGTTCCTTAAGGAATATGAAATAAAGCTAATGAAGGTTCTCTCTACTCTTACTGTTATTTCCACCTTCATGTGACCAGACATGAACTGATACAGTGGGATATTTTGGGTCTTGCTGATGATTCCTAGGACTTTCAACAAGAGCCAGACATGCCCCGTAATTTATTAATTTATTGTTTTTTTAATCCCAGCTGTCTTTGAGTTGATGCAGGCTGAGGCATAGGCACAGCATGAGCTGCAGGTGCAGCTCTCCAGGTTTGGTCGTGGCTGCGCAAGACTGGGATAAATAAATGAGTGAAGCCTCTTACTGATTGTGGGAAAGGGTTTTGTGCATGTCAGGCTTGGTGCAACAGAATGACCAGATGAAGTGTGGATGAAAGAATCTGTTAAGTATAAATAAGTAACTGGATATTCTTTCCATCTTCAGGAAGGCAATAGCCCTCAAGGCAGCAACCAGGGAGTCAAAATCACACAAGACCAGCAAAAGAAAAGCAGCTTTTTCCGATGTGTTCTTCTGTGAGGGACACGGCCTTAATCTGAGCTGGACTGTGCCTGTGCTAAGTGAGGTTTCCTCTTTCTGTGGACTTCGTGCTCCCAACATACCTTGTCACTTTGTGACCATCTGAATAAGAAATGGTTTATTTTGGTAATTGTCTGACTCTTCAATTTTGGAGGTGAAACAAGTTTATTTTTGTCAGATTGCCACTGGGCATGTGTATTGTCTAGCAGAGGGAGAAGAGATCACATGTGACCTGGGATGCAGCACCATTGCTGACAGACTGCAGTCTTCATTCGTATCTGTCACGTATCCGCTTTAGAAAGATGAAGTTATGATCAAAATAAGAAACTTAAATGCCACTGTTAATGAAGTCCAGCTGTGCATACATGGTACCTGTGCATATCCAGTGTGTGGCTGCACACACAACAGTGGCACGAGACCATCCCAGAAATGCACCCAGGTGAGCAGTGCAGGCTGATGCCTTCCCAGGAGGTACGAGGGAGCTTTCTGCAGCTCCACCTCTTTACTACTACAGAGAAACTCCTTTATCTGCCTGTCTCTTACTCAGTTGTGTTACTCTAGACAATCCACAACTACAATTGAAGTTTTAAAAAAATTCTCCTCAAAGGAATATCTATTTTTTTTAAAAAAGAATGTGTGCTGTAAATAGAAGGGGTCCTTAACCATTGGGAATTCATCCATGTTAGACTTGACTGTGCTTAATGAAGTACTGCAGACATTCAGGCGTGTTTAACAGGAGCTGATGGTTACACTGAGTGCTGTGCAGATGATCTGTCTCTGTTCTTGCAGAAGTAGGGTCAGGCAGGGACACTTAGACAAAATCTGTCACCTTACAGTGGGTGGCTTTCCCACTCTCCAGCTGGGAATGACTCCAGACCTATCAGGACACCGTAGGTAGTTTTAAATCATGACAAGGAAGTATATTGCACTGCTCCCAGCCACGTGTTCCCAGGCACGCTTGCTCACATCACAAATAAACATTGCACATCAGAACACTTTTTGAAAAGAGACTGGGACTGGCCTTGCTGCTGGACACTACAGCCATCAGGCAGCAGCAGCCTGCTCACAGAGTGTGGCAGTGCCCAGTCCTCCGGGCACAGGCTGTTCCTGATCCCCACACAGCCAGTGCAGGGCCTGCCCGTGTGGGGACTGCAGGAGCCAAGCCCAGCCCCTGGGTGGGTCCCGCTCACAGGTCGGGGGCTGTGAGCCACACTGGGTTACACACACAAGCAGCTGGGAGAGTGGCCGGGCTGGGGCTGCTGTCAGGGGAGTGCAGTGAGGGTGATCTGAGTGCAGTGGACACAGAGCTGTGTCCTGCAGCTCGCTGGAACTGAAACGTGCTTTGTTTACACTGACAACTGCACTTAAGGGTAAAATTAAAGTTGATTTTGAAGTTGTTGAATTCACTCACCAGTTTTGTTTTCTTCATGTTTCTGGTATTGAACTCTGGGCCTCAGAGTAGCACTAACAAGTGTTGCTGTAGTTAAATATCTGTTGGATTCACAACTAAACTGTATAAACCTGCAGCATGCAATTGGGCCCAACAGGAATGCTGCCTGTTCTAAAAGAGAAAAAGATTTCACTGTGTAAGTTACTGGTTTATAAAAATGCATTTTAGATGCATTTTGATGATCTCTGGCCTGATTAAAGCTTTCCTCTAACCAGAACCTTATGATGGTTTGGTTTCTTGTTTACTTGTGGCTTTTTAGCATGAGGAGTTGATGAATATGCAACTGTAGTGGATTTACAGATGTATGTGTAGGATAAAACCACATTAAGTTACTGAGGAGGCTTCTAGACAGCGTGTGCTTCAGAGTGTAATTAACACACACCTGTAGATTGGACAGGCAGCACCTCTGTCTTGAGCTAAGGATGTTTCTAAAGAGTTGGTGTGTGCTTCAGGAAGTGATTGAGGCACAACAAGCTGTATTTCTTACATAACTGTGTAACAATTTGCTTCTGGCTTAGTAATAACTGTGGTTTGTCTTGCATCTGTCTTGTGCTTTATACAGCCAGATCTTGAGCCAGATTTGTTTTTCAGAGTGACTGGAAAAATTGGTGGTTTATCTAACTTGATACCATGGGTCTGCTGTGATGCTGGTTCTTGCCTGTGGACTGTATCAATAACTGATCTCAAGATGGGAAAGCAAACCATATTCATTTACAAGGGGGTAAAACGTGAAGGATGGCATTGTAATTCTTCACTCATTTTCTAAATCTGAAGTTACTCTTGCATTCAGAATTCTTTGTATGTGAATACCTTCTGTTTAAACTTATGCTGGTTGTTGCATGTTTATGTACCTAACTATAACATTATTTCCTTTGAAATGCTTGGGTTTACAAACAACAGCGTTATTGCTTGATCTCAGGAAGTCTCCTACAGTTACTGTGACTTCAGTCATCACTGTACTTCTGGGTATGTAGGCTCTACACAGCCATTAAATCTGTGTAAGCAACATGAAACTTAAAATGCAAGTGTAAGAGAGGAAAAGGTTAAAGACACTGCTCTGCACGTGGGCTTAGCTATGTGTCACTAAACACAGGCATCAAATCTAGAAGTACAGTCTGTTTCCATCACAGCATTCAATTCCTGTGTTTATTAAGTATGAATGTAATGGAAAATGCAAGTGTCAGAGAGCTACTGTCTAAATACATACAGTAATCTACTTGTGTCTAAGCTTTCTTTAACAAAGGAGGAAAAAATTGGAAATTGGGTACAAAATCTGTAAAACTGAAGAATTGAAGTAGGTCTGCAAAAGTAACCATGCTCACTACACATTCTCAGTGTCTTAATACCACTAAAATGTCAGGCAGTTGATTAACATTTGTTCTGTAGAGAAACAAACCCATTTTTGAGCATGTCCTCAAATTCCCTTATTTTAGTGAGTATCAAAGAATTCTGTGGTTGACTTTATTTTTGAGGCTGGTTGCAGAACTTTGCACAGTCATCACCCCTTGGACTGGAGACCTGTCAGTCTGTCAATAAATGGTGGAGCTGCTGTTGTAACACTTACCTGACACTGTCTGTGCCCTGTGCTGACAGGCACAGCTCATCTTTCCTGACATCAGAACCTTATGCCAGCATCAGACTTCCAGCCTCAGATTTATAAATCCTATGGATTATTGTAAGTCTCTTTACTGCTGCTGAAAATTACTTGGTCTCTCCTTTCATGTGAGATGCTGATCATCTCCCTGATGATTGCTATGGGGTTATTGTGGTGGCGAGTTTGGCTGATGATCACACTCCAAACTGCTGATTGCTTGTTCTCTTGGACTTGCCAGGGGAATGCACCAACAGCTGTGTGAGGATGGGCTCCTTTGTGCTTGCACAAGTTGTAGGGCTTGGGGAAGGATGATGCCTGACTTGTGTCTGCATTTCTAGCTTAACTAAAGATCTGTTCAAAGGAGCTGAATGGTAACTGCAGTCTGAGTGTTCCAGGCTGCCTTATTCCCTGACCCATCCTTCACTGGTCCCTGGAGTTTCTGTGGCTCATCAAGGAAACTGGCTGGTTAAGTGGTCTCTCCAGCCTTTCTGCAGGAATCACCTGCTCTGAATTGAGTGCGAGTTGGGACTTATGGTTTTGTTTTGAAGGGAATTTAATGCATCCCAAAATTTGTAAAAATAACTGTAAATTGTATTTTTCGAATGATCACTTTTGGCTGCCACCCTGCCCACATTACAACTGCTTTCTTAAACACGTCTCATTGATTTTCATGTTTGTATTAGAACAAAACTGTTGTTTATTACAGTATGTCTGTTTTTACTCTCTTGTACAGGACCCTGAACACTGCATAAATAAAGTTCTTATGAAAAGAGAATTTTACAAACTTGAAGTTTGTCAGTCCTATTCATCATTTGTGCATAGGGACTCTGGTGGGTGTGGAAAATAGGGGATTTCTGAAAATGGAGAAGAGGGACAGGACCTGGGGTAGATTCTTTTGTCTCTAATCTGTGCTGACTTTTTCATTGCAAATCCTGCACTGTGGGAGAATACTTCAGGAATTGATTCACTGGACCATTTATTAAGACCATAAATAGAGGAGTTACTTATGGTTTTGAAACTAAAGGGATTTTTTTACTGGTTAAGGCATTTTTGGGTGAATTTTTAGAGGTTATAGTTTGATACAAGTTCCTTTACTGCCTGGTGGTATCTGAACTTTAAAAAAAATCCTTCCCTTCTGACCGTCCAGGCCAGGTTTGCTCTAGCTGAGGGTGGGGAGTAGACATTTTGCTAAATTACAGGGAAAACCTGATGAAGAGCTTAATGAATTGTTCCTTTTAAAGAGATAAACGAAAGACACTTCTCTGACTGGTTCAGTTACCAGAAGTTGTTCTCTTTGCCCCTCTCATCATGGTTGGTAATCTCAGGTGAAGTAATAGTTGTTGTGGATGACCAGATTCAGATTCGAATATGGAAGGTGCTGTTAAAAAAAGGAAGTCATGATCACTTATGTATCACTCTATTTAAAGGATTTACTACAATTAATTCTAGGACTCTGTGATAAATTGGAAACCTAATTTTTCAAAGCATTTGCAAAGAGTGGGTACATTAAATAAATGCAAGATTTGAGTGCTGTTTTGTGTGAGATGTGCATCGAAACCACATTAACACTATGCTAAGCATTGAGTGAGCAAATCTCATGCATTTATCAATGCAGCCTAAGTGCTAATACCAACTTTTTAAGTTACAAGGACCTTCTGTCATGTAAAAAGTACTTTGGAAATTCAAAAGCAAGTCAAGAAGCCTCCAGGCTTTTTCAAACATCTATGTTTTGCAGTGTTGCAGTGGGCAGCTCTACTAGAACCTTCCGGGGAAGAGTGGTGATCTGCAAACACCGAGGAGATATAAACACACATTTCAGAGGGTTCTGACCAGGAAACGAAGAGAATTTTGTGTTAGAAACTGAAAGCAAATATTACCTGAGGAAATCTGGAGCTCGTACAATCATATGCTGAAAGTCTGCCAAGGACAGCTTGCCATCGTTGTCCACATCAGCCTCGTAAATCACCTTATCACACACAAGGCTGACTTCTTCCGGGGTCAGTTCATTTCGGGTTAATTTGTTCACAGTTTTCTCTAGATCTGATTTGCATATGTAATCATCATTGTTGAAGTCTGATGGAGAAGATAAAGTTAATTTAAAGTGGCAAAAAGTAGCATTTTACACGGTTGTTTGCCAAGATCCAATAGAAGGGTTTGGTTTCCAGGCTGTGATGGATTTTTATCAGTAGAACCCTCAAATCAGAAATGAAGTCACCTCTATCTACTTGTAAAAGAAATCAGTTACAAAATAAAAACCTCTTAATTTCTTCTTTTCATACACAAGGGCAACAACTGTAAGTAATTTAATGGCTAAACATAGCCTAGCCATCATTAAATCATTCCAGCGAGCTTGTGTTGGTTTGATACATTGTTTGTCTTTAGTTGAGCATAAAGAAAGTAACTGTAAATGGTACTTAAAAATATATATCTTTACATTTGTCCTTGGAGAAAAAAGCCTGCAGTGTGCTTCCCTGCCTCTCCCTCCCAAATCCACCCTACAGATTCATGGGCAGCCAAATCCCTACTTTTCCAAGCAACCCCTCAGACAGAAATATTTCTTAAATGTTTATCAGCTCTTGAAAACTGCAGATAATTTCAAGTTGTCATTTTTTTAGTAAACCTTAATACCAAATAAATTAGAGACAAAAGGATAAAGAAAACCAGAAGTTTTTAGAAGAGGGAGAACAAACATTCAAGTGCAATTAAAAGAAATGGTAACTAGCAATCATTATGGTAACAAAGTGAGGATTTTGCAGCCCTACATGAAGCTGCAGGATTTCCCCATTTACTTCTGTTGCATGTCTCACTCACCATAAATTTTAAAAGCATAATAAGCTTTCAAGTCTCTGGGAGCCATTTCACTTAGCACAGAAAACATGTCCAAAAAATCATCTAAAGTCATATTGCCGTCTCCGTGCTCCGAGAACACCTCTGCTATCCGCTGGCGGAAAGGGTTGTCCTGGGAAACAGAGCACAGGAGCAAGGGAAGGTCACCCTTACTAGCATTGATTTCAGTGCAGCTAAGGCAAGTACAGCGAGATTATTTTTGTTGAAACACCTTTTTGGCACATTCTCCCCTTTCTGCCGTTTAAGTTCCTGTCTAATGCTGTGCCAGAAGCAGACACAGCTGCACCCCGTTTAACCTTTGCACTGTTTCAGGGTGCTTTCTGGGAATTACTAGAAGCTTCCAGAAAGAATTTTGACTTCCATAGCTCAAATTTATTTCTATGTCAGCCTGCCAGCAATTAGTCGTGGATGAATTATTTAAAAAGGGTAGATGAAACTGAAAAGTGTCACTCGAGTCGTGTGCTCGGTACCTTGAGCTCTGGCATGCTGCCGATGAGCTCGTAGGGGAGTGTCACGGCTGGTTTGTCCGTGTAGTCAAGGGGAACGAGCTGCGGGGCCAGGTCTCGGTACCTGTAAAACAGCCTGAGACAAAAAGAAAGGCTTGTTGGCTGAACGGGCTCTTTAGACTTCTGAGAACAAGGTTTTGCTTTTCTGCCTCGTTTTTCACTCTGCCATCCATTACCAGACGGAGATCAGTCACTAAGTAATAGTTGGTATGTTTTCTTGTTGGAAAAACCGTTATTAAAACAAGCAACAGAGCATAAACAAAACTTCATTATAGATCTCTTAGGTGAAAATGCTTACACAGGACATACAGCCAAACCTTTGTGAGAGGAGAACAAGTTCATGTTTTCAGTGAGGACTCTCAGTCAGAATCCTGATCCTGCCTTTATCACATCCTTTGGCCAGAGATTAAACAGGGACTTCAATGAGGCACCTGAAGGCTTTGGGAAAAATGCATCTTGGAGCAGCAGTATAATCATTTACAAGAAAACATGAAGAAAACTTGACACAATCATTAATGTTTTCATAAACCAGCAAAGTATTCCAGAGAATAACAGCACACTTTGAAGCATCTGTCTGAAAACCACATGGGAGAACCGTGGATGTTGCTACCACTAAGACGTAATTCATTACATTTATTTCTAATAAATAAAGAGGGTCTAGTACATCAATACAAAATTTAGAATTCTGACTCAGTTTAGGATAGGGTTTTTGAATGAAAAAAGCCAACAAAAATGCTCAGATTGTCCCAGGGTATCACTTTAAATTTGAGTAAATCCATTTAAGAATTATTTTTGAAATACCTTACCCCATATGTAACCTGCCTTTACAGCAATCTCTGCCTTTTACTCACAACATGCATGCAGAAGACTCACCTCAAAATTTCCTTCCTTGTGAAAAATGTGCAGTCCTATGAAATAAGAAAAGGTATAACATGTAATGACAGTTTTTAACATGCGTTGGCCCACACTTTTCCCATGCAATGACATAAACGAAGTTATACTGTAGTGCATGTGTAAACATTAAACATTTCTTCATGGCATATAATTAGGACTATTTTATAACCCTTCCTTTTGATGTAAAAACCAAACTACGTTACTAAAATCTTCGCTGCAGTTCAGTACTTCTACTTATTAACTTTTGAAAGATGTTGTTTGAAAAAATCCAACAACACCTTTGCCATTATTCAATATCCTGTCCAAACAGCCATTTAGTTTGCTTTATACCTGATATGCATCCAGTTGCTCTTGAGTGAAAATGGTTTGCTTGTTGCCCATTTGGAGCTGGGGAACACTGGCTCTTGTCAATTCTTTCCTCAAAGGCACCTTTATAGGTCGTCTGGATATTCAGTTATTAAAAGCTGCAACAATGAGGTTCAGGTACAGCAGAGGATCAGGTAACCAACTTCTACAGGCTGCAAAGTATCATAATAGGAGCATTTCATCAAATCTTTAGTCTGGCTGCTTGAGGCTCTTATCCAGCAGCATTCACCCGTCTCCTGTGTGCACCACGAAGACTCGGGTTACAGGATTTAGCCAAATAAGTAATAGCTGCTCATTAGTGAGCTTCAGCTGCAGGTAGACCCAGTGCATCCTGCTTTTTCATGCCTTTAAATATGGTGAATTACCTGAAAACTGTTAGTAGTGTTTTCCTTCTTTAAAATTTAACACCAAACGATGGAAATTTGGTAGCCCCTCCTCCTTTCCTTCTCACTTTTCATAGAGTCATAGAATTGTAAAGGTTGGAAAAGCCCTTTTAGATCATGGAGTGCAACCATTAATGCAGCACTGCCATGCACATACCATGTCCCCCAGTGCCACATCCACATGTTTTTTGAACATTTCCAGGGATGGTGACTCCACCACAGCAGTGCCGGTATTTTCCCTTAATGCACATTGTTATAATACACTAATGCTAATGGTAGTTTGTACTGGAGGTAGTACCCATAAAGTTCACTCACTGCCTTTCTTCTGCATCATCTCCCGATGTATGTTACTACTAATTAATGGTTATTAGCATGACATCCATCCACACTGCTATATGGCCTTTACACTGAAAAGATGTGTGAGTGTATAGTTCATACATGAACAGAAATGTGATGCTACAGGCTGTATGAAAGATGAAAAACAGGAAAAAAAGGAGGAACTGGCTGCACAGCTTGTGGCAGGCTGCTTTTTCATGGGTCTGTAAAGTCTCTGTTTCTGGGCGACTGGTTCCCTCTGGCTGGTGGAAGGTCTGTTCCCGGGGCAGGCTTGCCCCTCAGGGCACCTTCACATCACAAAAACTATCTGGAATGGTTCTGTTTGGGGTGGAAAAAGAAGTGTGGGGAGGAATGGGGCTGATTTCTCCTGGTGTAGCCTGGATCTCCGGGTGTTCTCCTCAAGGTGACTCCGTCCTGTTGTCCTCAAAATCAGACTCATTATGTGGTGTGCAACAAACCAATAATTAGACACTTGGGAGAGACATTGATAATTTGCACAAGCCTGGATGCTAGGTGGGTTTCCACAAATCCAACGCACCCCACTGGACTTTCCACACCATTATTTACAGAAGTTCAGAGTTAGTCTTTTTCCAAGGTCAGCCCCTCTATTAAGATTATTTAGTAATTTCCATACAAGTTAGCCAATCCCCAGCTAACTTCTCCACGTGCAATGGGGAAGGGTCTGCACCTGGGCAGGGTCTTTTTGACCCACAGACACGATCTTAAGTATTATAATGAAGATAGTTCAGCTGTAGGATATACAGACCTTGAGTCTTTTGCCAAATTATCCATGTATACACACACATACATCAACATTTTGATTTACTACATCCCTAAAGCTTGTTAGTTCCCATACATTGTTGACTGAGGGCTGCTAGCTGCTGTCTTTCCACTCATTAGGTCTCCTTTTTTGCTAATTAGGTTTGAAAGTATACAAAGAGTTTACATTAAAAAAAAAAAAAATTCTAATTTAAGATAACCTTGATGTATTCCACATTTTGCAAGTCCTGCTTCGGTTTCCCTCATGGAGATACCTCCGGACTGGGCTCACTGCCGGTTCCCCTCACGGAAGTGGAAGGCGGCTCTTTGCCCCCTCGGGTCCCCTCACGGAGGGGCCGGGCAGGGCTGGTTCCCGGTTCCCCTCACGGAGGTGCAAGGCGGCCCATTGCCCCCCCGGTTCCCCTCACGGAGGTGCAAGGAGGCTAATTCCTGGCTCGGTTCTCCTCACGGAGGGGCCGGGCGGGGCTCGTTGCCGCTCCCCCTCACAGAGGTGCAAAGCGGCTCATTCCTGGTTCGGTTCCCCTCACGGAGGTGCGAGGCGGCTCTTTGCCGCCCCGGGTCCCCTCACGAAGGGGCCGGGCAGGGCTCGGTCCCAGTTCCCCTCACGGAGGTGCAAGGCGGCTCATT